>VKOC01018854.1:0-50700 GCA_009364415.1 Spea multiplicata | reverse complement strand
TCCTATAGGGTCGTCTTATATTCAGGCTTTTTCTTTTTTTCTTAAATTAATATTCAGATTTTGGGGGGTCGTCTTATAATCAGGGTCGTCGTCTAATCAAGCAAATACGGTAGTTGCTGGGTGGTAACATGTAATGGAAAAAACAGAAATACAAAAATAATAGTGCAGTATGTCTGTATATAGCTCTCCTGAAAATCACACGACTGTGCCCTTAAGGCGGCACTTCACCTAAACGTCTTTCTGTGGTTTTTTCCTCCCTTGCTCCGAGCCATAAAATTCCCTGCCTCTGAGTGTTGTGGCTTGTGCCTAATATAGGGTAGGCAGACCCTTCATTGAAGCAGGTAGCAGCTGTAGCACACCAAATGATTGGAAATCCCAGGATGCAGTAAAATCACATTTATTTTGTAAACTTATGTTAAAATCAACCCAACAAAGTATACAAAGAGAAAAATAGTGTGTACTTTAAAAGTCCTGGTAGTCTTCCAGATATGCGTTTCACCTTCTTGCTTTTTTTAAAGGCTGTGTTTAAAGTGTGAGTATGCACTCTGTATGATATATATATACTATCTATTTCTATATACAGACATACTGCACTATTATTTTTGTATTTCTGTTTTTTCCGTTACATGTTACCACCCAGCAACTACTTATAAAGGGTGAGTTTTAAAAAATATTTATTTTAGCGCACCAGAATATATATGTTTGCACAGTCTAATATACCATACAGCCCCACCAAAGAAAAATGTGTTTTAAATACTGTAATACTCATATTGGTTGTATGTGTGAAAGCTGCACTTGTACTGAAAAACACAATATATAATTGGTGTTGTACACTAAATGAGGAAGAGGAAAACTATGGCATACATTAAAAATCTATTTATTTTATCCATAGCACCCTGATGTGCGTCTATCAAAGCTCTTGTCATATGCTTTGCGTCACGGAGCTGTCGGTCTAGGTCTTCCCATGGGCCAAGGTATTGTGAATGTGTGTGTGAGCACACACTTTGAACCAAATACATCCTATTCCTTTCTGGAGAATTATGATCTTGATCAGTGCTTGTGATAAAAGAGTGTGAGCTTAATCCCCACTGTACCCCAAACCACTATTTCACAACAACAAGCCCAAACAGCTGCTTTTAGTGAGAATGTAGCTCAGTAAATCAGGGATGTCTGCTCACTAAGCATTTCCCCTCACCCACCAAACAATTGATTCAAAAAATAAATACAAACAAAACAAATGACCCCCTAGGCCATTGCATCATGTCCATTCGGTGGAGATTAAAGTGTATTTAACCCTACAGAAGCAAAGAGAATATACACAAGTGATGGTCAACAAGCAGGTTTTGTTAAAAGGAGCATAGATCTTAATAAAAGTGACAATTTAATATGCATTAGGCAGCTCTACTATGTGAGTAATGTGCATTCTTCAGAATAAAAAGATCTAAAAAATAATAGCCTTGTCAACAAACACACTTGCGTACAAATTGCAGCTCTGTGGGTGCCATCCTCCTCCATGGTTTGATGTTCGTTGCCACTGATTGGATGCTAGACCAATTGACGTCAATGCATGTGCATTGGGGATCTGAGCATGTGTTCACAAGGGGGAAAAACTACAAAACTTTAAAGGGACCAGTAATGATTCTATGGATAGTTTAACTTGACAAATGCATGTCGCCCTCATCTACTTCTGCTTATATTTCTCTACTTCTGACTTTAATCCTGTCTCTCATTACAGTACTTAAATAGCTGCATTTTATCCTGCATCCTACGTATTTTGTAAATATTTCTCATTCATTTTTTCATTTTCTTTTCTCATAATTATTTCCTTTTTTGTACTTCAACTCCTTTCTCCTTCACGGAAGATGGCTTTGTCCCCCTTTCCTCAATGCTTACCCTTCCCCAGTTTCGCTGCTATTCCCAGGAAGATATTGAACGAGTTGTTAGATGTAACGACAAGCAACGTTTTACCCTACGACACTCAGGGTCTGCAGGAGCCCTAGAGATCAGAGCCAACCAGGGGCACTCCTTAAAGGTAACTCTGCACTTCTTGCAGTTATGAATCTACTATTCTGCGGTGCTTGTGTTTAGCTGTAATTTTCTTCTTTCTCATTTACTGAACCCACACAAGTTTTATATAGTGTTTTTCTCAGGACAAAGAGGGCTCTAACATGCCAGTTTTTTAACTCTTTCCAATGCGAGACTTTTTTGTGAAGATATCGAGCTAATTTTAGGACTTGTTCATAAAAATAAACTTATATATATATATATATATATATATATACATACACACTCAGTGGCCACATTATTGGGTACACCTTGCTAGTACAGAGACCCCCTTTTGCCTTCAGAATTACCTTCATTCTTCATGGCATACTTTCTACAAGGTCCTGAAAACATTCCCCAGAGATTTTGGTCCTACTGGATATATGGCATCATGCAGTTGCTGCAGATCTGTTGGCTGCACATCCATGATGTGAATCTCCCGTTCCACCAAATCCCAAAGTTGCTCTATTGGATTGAGATCTGGTGACTGTGGAGGTCATTGGAGTACAGTAAACTCATTGTCATGTTCAAGAAACCAGTTGGAGATGATGTGATCTTTGTGACATGGTGCATTACCCTGGAAGTAGCCATCAGAAGATGGGTACACTGTGGCCATAAAGCGATGGACATGGTCAGCAACAATACTCAGGTAGGCTGTCCCATTTAAATGATGCTCTGTTGGTACTAAGGGGCCCAAAGTGTCAGGATGAATCCATGCTTTCATGTTGTTTATCCCAAAGTCTGACCCTGCGATCTGAATGTAGCAGCTAGAATAGAGACTCATCAGACCAGGCAACATTCTTCCAGTCTTCCATTGTCCAATTTTGGTGAGCCTGTGCGAATTGTAGCCTCAGTTGTGGTCTTCTGCTACTGTAGCCTATCTGCGATGTGTTGTGCGTTCAGAGATGGTATTCTGCATACCTAGGTTGTAACAAGTGGTTATTTGAGTTACTGTTGCCTTTCTGTCATCTCAAACCAGTCTGCCTCATTAACGAGGCATTACAGCAACACAGTTAACGATCTTAGATCGCTTTCTTCACCCAAAAAGTCATGACATGACAGGCATGTCAATTGTTAACCGACTGGTTTTTTGTGACGTGCCTGGCACATTGTTATGCATTGGGATATTATGCAGTCTGTTTTGCCAGTAGATGGCAGCATAATTGAAATGTGCACTTGTTCTGTTGTGTTAGGTCTCTTGTGTATATATCTTGATCTGATGCATGTGGTGACTAAAGTAAAGAAAAGAAGTTATGTTCTACTGCTTGTCTGTGTTTGTGAGCAACATCTACATAACATTCAAATACACAAAACTGGCGACGAGGATGGGATTTCATTTAAGGGACACTGCAGAAAAAATATAAAAACTCAGAGTGAGGAAGTTAAACTTTTTTTTTTTGTTGAATTTACACATATACAAATATATCCAGCATGGCTTCTCTGGGGAACATGGAGGAATTTGATATCTTCATGGGACTCATGCTGACAGGTTAGTGTTTTTCCTGGAGGCTAATAAGGTAGGTGATTGATGCTATTCAGAAAAGAGCTGTGTTTACTGAGTGTTATTGGATCTAAGACTTTTGATACTGTCCGCTCATTGATAATTTCTGCTACTCCAAAAGACTGCTCATTTGAAGAAATACTGACACTGTTAAAAAAATAATTTTGCACCCACCTCATCTGAAACAGTGAGGCATTTCTATTTCAATCAGCAACCAGGGGAAAGTATTGCAGTGTAATGGTATGGTGAGGTAGGACCCCAGATGGCGGAGTTAGCCAGGCCAAACAGGAACCAGAAAGTCAGAGAACCAACCGGGTCAGATAGGTAATCAGGAAGCCAAATCAGAATCCAGAGACGAGGGCAACAAGCCTAATCAATACCAGACGAGTAGGAATCAGGAGCCGAATCAGGAGACAGGAACGAGGTCGACAAGCCAAGTCAATACCAGATGAGTACGAATCAGGAGCCGAATCAGGAGCCAGGAACGAGTCAAACCGGAGGAGTCAGTCACAATCAATGCGCAAGCAAAATAGCAAAATACACCAACCAAGGGTGACCCAGAAGAGGAAGTCCAGGTTTAAATAGGGACAGGTGGAGGTGTGTCCTGCATTAAGGAGGTCACCCGAGGTTATAAGAACACGTTACGTATGTAACGTGTAATATTACTTTTTGACCACACGGTGGCGCTGTGCGGTGAAGACGCCGACCGGGTAGCGGGGGTACTTGCTGCCCGGGAAGCCGGCCGAGGAGGAAGCGTCGTGGGACTGGCCTCGGCGCGGGACCGGAGAGGCAGGTAAGTCCTTACATGCAGCATACATTGCAGAACTGCGCAGGCTGTCTGAAACTTGCAATTTTGGTGCCAGTTTAGAATCCTTGCTTAGGGACAGGCTGGTGTGTGGAGTGCATGATGAAGCATTACAGAGGAGACTTCTTGCAAGACAAAACTTAACTTTTATTACTGCACAAGAAGAAGCACTGGCATACGAGGCTGCATATTTACACTCCAAAGAGATACAATCCTCCAGCAAAGATAACCCACCTGAATTAAATCTAGTGAGGAAAATGGATGTTAAATCAAAGGATTTTTCACCACACTAATGTCACTGCTCCATTTAAAAGGACTTGTTATAGTTGCGGCGGAAAACACAGATATAATACATGTAATTTCCGAAATGCAGTTTGCCACAAATGTAAAAGTATATACAGTATACAGAGAGTTTGCCAAAGTAAAGCCAGCGGGACACAAAACCAATATAAAACCCTCTTGGCCCGGTTCCGTTATTCACAGCTTCTCCACTTTTTTCGGTCCTTGAGTCGGCCCCATCATGTCCTCAGGGACCTTACCGCGTTTGAGCTCCTCTGCGTTACCGCCTCGCTCCCTGCACATGGCGTCTCCCTTCTCTACGGCCTCTTCCTGACAGTCTTACATCCCGCTCCTCCCCCCTTTATGGGCAAGTGGGAGTCGTCTCTGCACGTTGTCTTCTCGGAGGGTCAGTGGGAGAAGATGTGTATTCTTACGCACCGCTGCTCCATCAGTAACAGGGACCAGGAAATGTGCTACAAACTGCTTGCTCAGTGGTACCGATCTCCTGCTTCTACTGCACGCTACAATCCTGCTATGTCGGACGCGTGCTGGCGGTGTGGCTTTTCGCCTTGTTCCATCCTCCACCTCTGGTGGGACTGCCCTGTTATACGCCCTTTCTGGACGACTGTGCACTTGTACTTGCAAACCCTATCGGACGACACGATTCCCTTTACCCCGGAGTTTTTGCTCCTTCATCACATGTCCTACCCGATTTCTTAGTATAAAGCCTCTGTTATCCGCCACTTAGTGACTGCAGCGAAGGCCCTGATCCCCTTGCACTGGGGAGATTCTGCCCCCCCACGATACGGGAGTGGTTTCAGCGTGTCGAGAGGACGCGAACCCTTGATGAGCTGATGTGCTCTGCCTCGGATGCAGTAGATAAACACCTGCGCACTTGGTTCTATTGGATGCAGCTCCTTTCTGATTCTCTGGTCAACTCCTTATTTGACACTCCCCCCGTGTGAACTCACCGGCTCCTTACTGGGCCCCCCCCTTTTTTTTTTTTTCTTTTCCTCCCTCTTTTCCCTTCCCCATCCTCCCCCTTTTTCTTCCCCCTCTCCTTCTGGGAACCACGCACCTCCATGTTATGCCCCACTTTTGCAACCGTATGTCCTACTTTTTGTGCATTATATGCCGTACCCTTCCCAGTGGTCTGCTACTGGGCTGTGCGGTCTGTGTATGGGTTTGGGACTTCTCCCTTACTGTACTGCTATTATCTGCCGCTCGTATGGGTCGCGCCCACATGTATTTGCTTCTTTGGAATGCCTCAAATGTATTTCCCACACTTGTGGGCGTCATGGGTTATTATGCGCATGTATGCTACCTACTGTAACCTCTGGCATATTGTATTGTATTGCTGCCTGTGTTCCCTTGTTTTCCTTTCCCTTCCCTGATTTTTCCTTTCTGTACCCCTGATTCCTTCGAAAATCTCAATAAATATTGATTTACCCTAAAACCAATATAAAAATGCAAGTACAATGCAAACCGCAGCGCACTTTGTTAATACTCCACATGCTGTTTGGGGTAGTGAAATGACTACAGAGGTTTACTCAAATGACTATGTAAATAAAGTGGAAAATTCGCCATCAGGGCTTAAGAGTTACACTGAGATTGTGCTCCAAGATGTTCATTGCAAAATGGAAGTAGATACCGGGTGCGCATATTCTTTGATTTCAGAAGAGACATTTGCCTTGTTATGGCCTCATAATGGCCCTTCAATTGTACCTTGTTATATTCATCTGGTAGATTACAGCAGGCAAGTTGTGGATGTCAAGGGTGCTTGCTTCATACCAGTCAAATATGGTAAATTCAGAGGACAATTACGTTTAATAATTACTAAGGGACAAAGAACAAGCTTGCTGGGTAGAGAGTGGTTTGAACCCCTAGGAATCACATTAACTGGAGTTCATAATGTATCCACAAATACACTACAGAATGTGGTTGATTACTTTAGTGCAGTTTTCGAGGAAGGTCTTGGCATGTATAAAGGTCCTCCTGTTTCTTTTGTATTAGATCCTACAGTACCTCCAGTTCATATGAAGCCTCGCAAAGTTCCATTAGCTCTCAGACCCAAAATTGATGCTGACATTACACGTCTTGTAGAACAAGGTATTCTTGAACCTGTGACGCATCCTAAGTGGTGTACACCCATAGTTGTACACCCATAGTGATGAAACCAAATGGTGATGTCAGAATCTGTGCGGATTACAAATGTACAATCAACAAAGCATTGCAAGAGCATCCTTATCAAATTCCAGCTGTTAATCAAATTCATACTACTTTGGCAAAAGGAAGGTATTTGCCAAATTAGATTTGGCTCAAGCCTACCAGCAGTTGCCTGTGGATGATGAGGCTGCTGATGCACAAACAGTCATAACACACAAAGGAGCTTTGCAGTTTGGAGTTTCCATTGCTCCTGGCATATTTCAGAAACCAATGGAGGACCTCTTATCTGGACTTCCGGGTGTAATTCCTTATTTTGATGACATTCTTATTGGAGCAGATTGTCTACAGTCATTGGCTGCACAGCTACAACTTGTTTTGAAACGTTTCCTTGACGCTGGTCTAAAAAGACTCACTCAAGAGAATTGTTGAGGGACACTGGAATCATAGGCTTGATTCTACAACAACATGTGACACCATGCTCAAGCACCGGTAGGAGTCCACTAGAGCTCCTCATGAACCGCCGTCTAAGATGCAAGAGAAGCAAGAATTGTAATTCAGTGAGCGCTATAATATTTCTACTGTGAGTATTTCTACCTGACAGTGCTGTTTATGTGAGGAACTATGCTTCTGGGCCTAGATGGATACCTGCACAAGTACTTGTGGCCACAGGACCTTTGTCCTACAAAGTACAGACTGCTGATGGTAGAATATTATGAAGGCACGTAGATCAGATCTGGGAACGAAGTAATGAGCATGCTGCGGGTTCCAGTCGTGCAGGGTCTCTTGTGATGCCAGATGTTGGTGAACCACTAGATGATGCAGGTGTCAGTTCTCCAGGAGTTGTTGTTGCAGAGCCAGTTCCTTGTAGTCCACAGGACGGAGCACAGGACGACGGCCAAGCTGATGGTACCTGCTCCAACCTTGGGGCGGCCAAGAAGAAATATTCACCCTCACAATTATCTGAAAGACTTTGAGGTCTAGGGGGGAGGAGTGTTATGTATTGGGGTATTATGCAGTCTGTTTTGCCAGTAGATGGCAGCATAATGGAAATGTGCACTTGTCTGTGTTTGTGAGTAACATCTACATAACATTCAAATACACAAAACACATCAAGGGCAGTCCTGTCTCTGCTGCGAACCAGACAAGGCAACTGCCTTGGGCGGCACATTTCAGGGGGCATAAAAAAACGCAGCCCCAAACGCCCATCGAACGCCCCCTGCAAGTTTTCCAGCCAATGGCCCGTGCCATTTCTTGTGGGTGATGCATTTAGTGATGGAAAGTTTGGATGATTGGCCCCGCCCCTTTCCTTATAACGTCCACACTGCTCAGCAACTCGTCTAACAGTAAGTATAAAATTAATATTTGGGCTGCTGAAAGTTAGGGGGTGGGCCAATTTTAGATTAGGGGGTGCCCGACTTTAGTCTTGCCTAGGGCAGCACAAAACCAAAATACACCACTGGTCAAGGGGTTAAACCGTCTTTAGCCTTGGAACTATTCAATATAAATCCAAATTGCATGCGTTTGTAGCCGTATTTTAGTCAAAGTAGCAATACAGTCTTTCTTGAGGTTTTGTTTACAGAACAGGTACTTGCATTGAGACAGAATTACTTTTTGAACAGCAGAGAGCTCAGCTTGGCTTGTTAGGAGAAGAGGAGAGCAGGCAGAAAGTATGCAAGGAGGTGGAAGTTGTTAAGGCACTTCTTCGTCTCTTTTATTGGTTATGTGTGTGCTTGGGAAAAGTCTGCACTTAATTTTGTTTTTTGGATGTTCAAATCAGGCCAATGATTTTTAATGATGATTGTCTCCCCTTTAAATGAATAGTTCTTCACTCTTGTAAATGAGAGTTAGCCTTTAAAAATCAAAACTTTTTTCCATCTGCAATATTCTTGCTATTTGGAGTACTTCGCAAAAGGCGAAGCCACGAGAACAGCCTCTCCCTGTTCCTCCAATCAGGGAAAAGGTGTCCACGGAGGCTCTGCCATTTTGGGGAACGCTGGATAAAGCAGATGATACCGGAGAAGCAGACAAAAACAGAAGAACGAGAAGAAGGAAGAGAAGAAGTAGAAAAGGAGACGGGGACACACAAGCAGTTGATGGAGAAAAGAGTGGATTTTATTTTTGTTGTGTTATCTTTAGGCCTTTTCTATTTTTCTTACATTAAGATCCAATGTTTGTTGGGTTGTCTTTTAATCGAGCAAATAAAATATTTGAGACCTTGGCCTGTAGCTTCCATTGATTGTTAAGAAAATGACTCTCTTAATGTTGCTTTAAATCATCTTTAATGGGTTAAGGTCTGAGCTCGACAAGGCTGCTCCAGAAGGCAGATTTTCTTTTTTTGAAACCATTCTGTAGTAGATTTAGGGTCATTGTCCTGCTATATAACTTCTACTGAGCTTCAGCTGGTTGAATGTTTAAATTATGTAGTCAGAAAATGTCCTGAGGCTTGTTGGCAGACATTTTCCTAGCAGGGTAAGCACAACAAAAGGTGTCAGGAAAGTTTCCAGTTACTAGTGCCCTTCCTGCCTCTCTCGTTCCACCATTGTGCATTGGAAACTGTCTCATTGACTTACGTAACAAATTGGCAAATTAGTGTTGGTCCCAAGTGCTGCAATACACTCACACAATACAGTTTAAAAAGTTTTTCAAACGGTTACAAAATCTGGTTGGTTTACTTTTAGATCTAGCAATATTTTGAACTCGGACATAACTTGCACAAACATCTTAAGGAAATATATGGCATGTTTTGGCTTTATTTTTGTTGAATAAATCATGACACTGTGTAATATGTCATGTATTGTTGTTCATCTGAGGTTGTATTTACCTAATTTTTTAGACCTGCTAAGGAACAGATGATTATTATGTCTTGATAAAATTATAGAATTCAAAGAGGGTATACTCTCTTATATGACTGTATATGAAAATTATATGTAAATTAGGTATTTTTAAATTCAAGACGCTTATATAATTACATTTTGGGGTGTTTTTGTCAACTATTTTAGTGGAAATTTGACATTCAAAATTTTTCTATATTGTAATATTTATTTTTCTAATATGTTGTGCTATAGTTATAAATGGTATCAAAAGAAAGCCCTATCCTTCCTGGAAAAAATAGTATACCATTTGTGTGGTTGCATGAAATATGGACAAGAAGAATCACGATTGAAGAAAGATATGGTAAAAATGGCAAAATGGCTCTGCTCACCTAGGGTCTCTCCTGTCAGGTGGAGGTTGAATTAACTCCAGTGGGGGAGGAGCTTCCTTACCAGGCTATCCATTGCACTTTCCTCCGCCATTGGCCTTCGATACGCCATAGTGGTCTGTCTCGTATGAACCGGATACACATCCATCTCTCAACTGAACTACCTGAGGAAGATCATGGTGTTATCAGTGGTGAGAGTTTTCTGGTGATTCATGGGGTCATGCTCAACAGTAGGAGTCAAAAAACTTTGATTGTAATACACAAAACCGGTACCGGTTTATTAAGGGATTTAATGTTTGAGTGATTTGAAGTCGGCAAAATGTGGAACTCTTACAGCAGTGTTCTACCTCTTGGGGTTGATAGTAATGTGAGAATACCCTAGATTGGGGACACCTGCATAGTCTAAATGATAAGTCTCCTCACAGGTGTTCCCTACCAATTATTTAGAGTGCAGAAGGGTGACACACTCCTTTCAGGCAATTTTCTTGTGGCACCAAGTCTCTTACCTAGGATAGAATAGGAGTAATCCCCACATATTTTTGTGAGAACTCTACTATTTTATATATTATTTATTTACATAAATAATTTAATTTAATTTTCTGTTATTAGTGGTCTCTTGGAATTCATCAGTAGTTTGTGGCCTGCAGGGTTCAACAGTGAGTTCTTTCAGGCTTCCCCACTGATCAAGAGTGGTATCAGGACCTGTTTTTTTGGAATTGTTTCTAATAAACATGTTTGTTTGGATTTCCACTTAATGCATTATATGTCTTATTGCAGGGATCCGTAATGATTGTGAAGTTGCTATATTTATAGATCTAACCAAAGCTATAGCAGGTGAGTCTCTCATTCTCTTAATGTGTATATATTATCATTATTACCGCATTTGCTCGATTATAAGACGACCCCCCCAAATCTGAATATTAATTTATGAAAAAAAAGAAAAAGCTTAATATAAGATGACCCTATAGGAAAAAAGTTTTTTACCAGTGAAAATGTTCAATTCATCGGTAATCTATGTGAACCATTTTTTTAAATAAAAACTATGATTGAGAAAATAATTTTTGTTTTATTTCTTTTTTTCGCAACTTTGCCGCCCCAGTTATGCACATGCTGCCCGCCTGGCTTGGCCACTGCTGCCCGCAGATATGCCTTATACACCCCATATGCCACTGTGCCCTATGATATGCCTTTTAACCCTCTAAATGCCACTGTGCCCCATGATATGCCTTTTGACCCCCTATGTGCCACTGTGCCTCCAGAATTGCCCTATATGCCACGCTGGCATTTACGGGGTTAAAAGGCATATTATGGGGCAGAGTGGCATTAAGAAATACCTTATGCCCCCCATTTAACACTTCCTCCCCCTCCCTCCTCCAAACTTACCGGAGCTTCTGAGTCCCAGGTGCATAGTCCGGGCAGCGTGTAGAGCTCTACGCGATTCGCATAGACAACTTCCGCTGCAGCCGAGAGGAGGTGCGGTTGGCGGTGGGGGATGTCTGCGTCCATCGCGCAGACCTTCCCTGGCTGTCAGAGATCGCGATTATAAGACGAGGGGTATTTTTCAGAGCATTTGCTCTGGAAAAAACCTCGTCTTACAATCGAGCAAATACGGTATTATTGATTAA
Organism: Spea multiplicata; assembly: GCA_009364415.1. Classification (NCBI taxonomy): domain Eukaryota; kingdom Metazoa; phylum Chordata; class Amphibia; order Anura; family Pelobatidae; genus Spea; species Spea multiplicata. The sequence continues at coordinate 39,082 of VKOC01018854.1, read as the reverse complement.
TCAGATAGCACCAGCACTGTGCAATGGGTAAACTGCAGTGCAATAAACTATGGTACAGCAAGTAGTGCATCAGAAACAAAAATGTGAAGAGGGCCCTTCTCAAACATACTTACAATCTAGACTATACATGTGTATGTGTGTACCTAAAATATATATTATACACTCTCTAATATATTTTCATCTTTCTGCCTAAAGTATGAAACCCCTCTACATCCTAGGTATCTCCTCCATGAAATAATTAGATGTTCACAGCTTATGAAACAAAATTTTTATATCAAATATTGAGGGATTAAGATGAGCTCTACTGCATTAGAGGGGGGACTCAAATATCTGAAAATGTAGTACTTTGGTCTAACATAGTTTTAATGTAGACCTAGTCATAAGGTGACTTGCATGACCACAAAAACCATTCCCATATGTTTAAACAATTCCTTCCACTGATTGGCTGCTTGACGTAGGCAATTAGTGCCAGGAAAGAACTCCTCCTGTTGAAATCAGTGACCAGTGCTAGCTGATTGGTGCTAAGTATTTCATGTCCGGAAATGTTCAGCTGATAACAGATCAGATAGCTGAAGGATTGGTAAATTAATCTGTTGAATCCCCCTGTTCAATTGCAAGGGAGACCCCACACAAATTTAAAGGGACCACACCGTAGCCGGATCAAGAGCATCATGGGCCTGGTGCTGAGTGGTAGTGGTAGGCAGATAGTATAACAGAATCTTATGTGATGGAATTGGGAGTACATCAGTATACTAAAAATAGTAAGTAAGTGCCAGGTGCCAGGACAACAGAGGCTCTGCCACACCGACACCCAAACACACACCAGGACAGGCTCTGCCACACCGACACCCAACACACACACCAGGACAGGCTCTGACCACACCACACCCAAGCACACCACACACACACACACACACACACCAGGACAGGCCTGCCACACCGAACCCACACACACCAGGACAGGCTCTGCCACACCGACACCCAACCACACACACACACACCAGGACAGGCTCTGCCACACCGACACCCAAACACACACACCAGGACAGGCTCTGGCACACTGACACCCAAACACACCAGGACATGTTCTCCCACACTGACACCCGCATACAGACTGGTTAAGCTAACAATATAATGCCTTTTGAGTTTTTGCCCCCTTGTGTATCACCCTCAGCCAGCCCTATGGGTATTTTTGCTCCCACCGCCCCCCATTGTGTATTTATGCCCCCAGCCAGCCCCACATTGTAGATTTATCCCACCAGACAGCCATGGGTGTAAGGACGGGGGGGACAGATCCCCCCCAGTAACTCATGTGGGGGGACCGATAATTAAGAAATCCAGGGCCGTAGGAACCCCCCCAATAGAAACGCAGGAGGGGTGCCGAGCAGTCGTTTTCAGCAACCGCTCAGCGTCCTTCTGTCTTCTCTGCTCCCTGCCGCCACCCGCCACAACGCTGCCCAGACTGCAGCGGCGGGAGCGTGAGGCGTCTGTCTCGGTACCGGCGCTTCACGCTGAGCGCCGGCATATGACGTCATATGCCGGCGCTCAGCAGTGAAGCGCCAGCACCCGAAACAAACGCCTCACGCTCCCAACACAGGAGTTGACAGTGAGTGACCTACAAAGGGGGGGGGTAGCTAGTGAGAAATGGGGGTGGAGAGTGGTAGCTAGTGAAAGGGGGGAGGGAGTGGGTAGATAGTGTGAGAAGGGGGGTAGGGAAGGGTAGATAGTGGGGGCTTGGATAGTGTAAGAAGGGGGGAGAGGGGGTAGATAGTGTCAGGAGGGGGTGTGAGAGATGGGGAGAAAGTGGGGATCTGATGGGGGAAAATGCTGTCCCCCCAGATTTTTAGGGGTTCCTACGCCCATGCAGACAGCCTCACATTGTGTATTTATAGCCCTAGCCAGCACCCTTTTGTGAATTAATGGACCTTGCGAGATAGACCCCAGCCAGCCCTGCATTGCTTATTTATGCCACCAAGCCAGCCACCCTCCTTTACATAGTTACATAGTACATAAGGTTGAAAAAAGGCCTGAGGCCATCAAGTTCAACCCTTCTACCTAACCTTCCTACTCTTGATCCAAAAGAAGGCAAAATAAACCCTAATTAAGCTACTTCGAATTCTGCCATCAGGGGAAAAAGTTCCTTCTTGACTTCAAAAGGCAATCGGATTTCTCCTTGGATCAAGAACCTCTAAAATAGTAATTCTATTTATAGCCCTGTATGTCATTCCTTTAAAAAAAAGGATCCAGACCCCTTTTGAAGGCATTTAATGTATTTCATAACACCACCTCCCTAGGCAGTGAATTCCATACCTTTATTGTCCTTACTGTAAATGATCCCTTCCTTTGTCGTCTATGAAATTTCCACTCTTTCAGTCTCAGAGGGTGACCTCTTGTTCTTTGTACATTTTTGTCACTGAAAAGCTCTTTATATGGCCCTGCAAATATTTATATAATGTTATCATATCCCCTCTGAAATATAATTTTAAAATTTTTTAGTCTCTCTTCATAACTAGTATCTCCCAATCCCCTTTTTAATTTTGTAGCCTTCCTTTGCACTTTTTCTAGTTCCATAATGTCCTTTTAAGGACTGTGCCCAGAATTGTACTGCTTATTCAAGGTGAGGTCTTACCATTGACCTGTAAAGAGGCAAGATGATATCCTCCTCCCGTGAATCAATACCTCTTTTTATGCATGCCAAACCCTTATTGGCACTTGCAGCTGCTTGCTGGCATTGTGCACTGTTGTCAAGTCTATTGTCTACCATTATTCCTAAATCCTTCTCATTGGTAGTTTTCCCCAAGGATATTCCTTTTATAGTATAGGTTGCATTTTTATTATTTTTACTATAATGCATAACTTTGCATTTATCCATTCACAACAATTACCGATGTTAAGCCTGTAATGTTAAGGCCTGTAATTGCCCGGTTGAGATTTTGATTCCATTTTAAATATGGGCACAACATCTGCCTTGCACCAATCTAATGGAACTATGCCTGAACTGAAAGAATCCCTAAAGATCAGTAATAATGGTTGGGACAGAATTAGGCTTAGCTCCTTGTCTTCCTTAACAGTATTTAATTGCCAGCAGGGGCTCTGTCATTGGTTCTTGCTTGGTATAAATAGAAGAAAAAAGTATTTAAGATGTCTGCTTTCTCTCTGTCCTCACTAACCAAGTTTCCGGTTTCAGATAATAAAGGACCAACATTCTCTACCTTTAACTTTTTTCCATTAACATACTTAAAACATTTCCTGGGATTGGTTTTACTCTCCATGGCAATTAGTTTCTCATTTTCCTATTTTCCTTTTTGCAGGCTTTGTTGGCAGCTTTGTATGTAATAAATGATACTGTTGATCCCTCGCTTTTATAATGCGTAAATGCCAATAGTTTATTTCTTATTTCCTGTTTTAATTTCCTGGTAAACCACATTGGTTTTGATTTTCTTCTTTTGTATTTGTTTCCCATAGGTATATATTGGGATGTGTAATTTTGCAATGTGTGCTTAAAGGTATTCCATTTGTCCTCTGTGTTTAGTCCAAAGAACAATCCATCCCAGTCTATACATTCCATAGTGGACCTTAGCCTGTCAAAGTTTGCCCTTCTGAAATTAAGTGTTTTGGTAGAGTAGTTACCCATTTGCTTTTTGGAATTAATCTCAAATGAAACCATGTTATGGTCGCTATCCCCCAAGTGTTCTCTTACTTTGATGTTTGAGATAAGTTCCTCATTGTTAGTTATTACCAGATCAAGACAGGCATCCATTCTGGTTGGGGTCTCTACTAATTGTGACATAAATTGGGTATTAAGCAGGTTCAGAAACTTGCTGCCCTCAGTGGAACTATTTCCACTATTCCAGTCTATATCTGGGTAATTAAAATCTCCCATGATTAAAACGTAATTCCTATTCGCAGTCTTTTCAATTTGAAATAGCAGCTGATCCTCCCCTTCATTACTAATATTTGGTGGCTTGTAGCATACACCTACAAGTAGTGTGCAACTCTTTTTACTATCTAAGCTAATCTTCACCCACAGTGTGTCCACATTACCACTGTCATCATGCACAGCTTCCTTAATACTGGGCTTTAGTTTAGGGTCTGCATATAAACAAATCCCTCTCCCTTTTCTATTTACACTGTCCTTTCTAAAAAGGAAGTAACCTTGTAAATTAACTGACCAGTCACGCGTATCATCCCACCACGGTTTCGTGATACTGATCAAATCGGTTCATCACTTACCAATATGTCCAGCTCACTCATTTTGTTTGCCAAGCTTCTCGCATTTTCTAAAAGGCATTGAAGGTTATTACCCATTTTTGCTTTATCAGCTGACAAATATTTATTGACGGCAGGTTTTGTACTATATAGCTCCATATTGTCTATGCTTACCCCACCACTGCTCTCACCCCCTTTTCCCATAGCTAGACCCCCTTATCAGTCTACTCTAGCTAGCACATCATTACTATCTTTATCCCCCCCGAACCTAGTTTAGACCAGTTACCTACTAAAAATATTTAGCAACACAGGTTTTGATATTAGAGTTTAGAAAAAAAAATTACAAACTACTTTTTATTGAGTCAGAAGTGAAAAAATACATCCTTTCCCCATTTTTGGCTTTATTTTGCAAACCTAATGATACACATATAAAAAAGGTATATTTGGAATCTGCTGGGTGTGCTGAAAAAAACAATATACGGTTTTCACAGTTTATTCCCAAGAAATGTACTTCTATACGCGTTTAAACGAGAGATGCACCAAAATGCCAAAAACCAGTTTAGCACCCAGGTGGGAAATGGCTTAGCAGCCAAGGGGTTAAAAGATCCTGGATTCTTCTAGCCACCCTCTCCCCTAGTACCGCAGCCCCCTCTTCATTGAGGTGCAATCCATTCCTGCTGTAGGGTCTGTAGCCGACTGCAAAGCCTGCCAAGTTCTCCAAAAACCCAAATCCCTCTTTCTTACACCAAACCCTTAGCCACGCATTGATCTCCCTAAGCTCTTGCTGTCTCCCTGATGTAGTGCGTGGTACGGGTAATATTCCAGAGAATATTACCTTGGAGGTCCTTTGCCTAAGTTTCTGACCTAGTGCCCTAAAATCATTTTTAAGGACCCCCCCACCTGCCCTTAACTTTGTCGTTTGTACCAACGTGTACTACGTCCGCTGGATCATCTCCGGCCCCTCCCAAGAATCTGTCTATCCGGTCCGCAACATGTCGATACCGGGTACCCGGGAGGCAACATACTTTTCGGTATTCAAGGTTCTGGCGACAGATTACTCTTATACGCTTATCAACCTTGCTTACAATTGAATCCCATACCACCAGCACCTGTCTAGCCTTCCTAGCCTTCTGGCTCCCCACTATGCCGGAGAGGCTACTGTCCTGGCTGCTGGGAGAGTCAGCCTGCCCCAGAAATGCTTCCTCTGAGCTGGTCTCCACAGCATCTTCACACAAACTGGCAAACTTTAGTATAAAATCAGCCCTGGCACCCAGATTGCAAGCATAGGATTTGCCATCTTTTTCCCCAAAACAGCCTGCCTGTGGCATCTTTGCCCCCAAAATAGCCAGCCTGTGGCTTCTTTGCCCCCAAAACAGCCAGCCTGTGGCATCTTTGCCCCCAAAACAGCCAGCCTGTGCCATCCCCCCCCCACTTACACATCCATGCTATCACACACATATTTATTCACTCATTCAGATATTCACAGATATTCATTAATTCACAGATATTTGTTAATTCACAGATACTCATTCATTTCCTCATTCAGACACTCATTAATTCACTCAGGGGAAGCAGACGCGCAGCAGGGTCATGTGACGTACACAGTGTGCGAGCAACGCACGGGTAAGTAGTGGGCCCCTGTGCACGTGATCACGGGCCTGATTGATATTGCTACCGTGGTTGCTGTGCGCTCAAGGGGCAGCTGCCCATTTTGCCCTGCGTTAAAGACGGCCCTGGGCGGCAGCGTCGTCCATGCATAGGCCCAGTCTGACTGGGCCTATTTTCAGGTAGGGACCTGGAGCTGCAGCTTCATCAGCCCCTGCATTAATCCGGCCTAGGACCACACAGCTATCATAGGCATTAAGGTGCATACGATGGCTAGAGTGGCCCTTTAATTGTAAGTGCCAGTTACAATTAAATAATGGAGAGTGTTCATGTATTCTCTTTCAGCAGTGTTAGTGTTGCTGAGACCAGAAACAGTTTTCAATGTAAAAGATTTCCAGAGGGTCTAAACAGATTATGTTGGCCCCTGATCCCCCCCCATGAGGTCAGTGAGAAAAATAAAGTGCAAAGTGCCATAAGGCCTCTGATAACCCCTGCCTTATATGCAGGCTCATCAGACATACTGCTGTCATCAATGTAGAACTATGAAGCCCTTCTTTACTGATCACTCTGTTATCAGCTGCAGTGGGGATCAAAGTGAATCTAGGTAGTGTTTGCGTATGTAGTGCATCATCTAGTTCTTAATGTTAGAATATTAACTATGCACTATGAAGCTGTGCCTTCTCCTGTTCAGTGCCTCTCTTTAACCTTTATCACTAACTTGTTTTGAAAGATTTTGGTTGATGTTTGCTTTCTTTAACCCTTACACAAATTATATCTTAAAAGTCTTTACTAATGTGAGGACATGCTTAATGTGTTTGACAGGAATCAGCTCCATGATTATTTGATTTTACAAAAAGTTCATATTCACATGCTCTAACATACGATACAGTACAGAAAAAGGCTTTGACTTATTTTAATTTATATGGACAATGTTATAAGTTTTACAGTATTTTGTGAATATTTTTTTCAATGCATAGGACTAAATGTTCTAAATAATAAATTAACAAGTTTAGAAAATACATTCAAACCTACTTTAAACTTGCATATCCTATCCTTTAGTACTTCTCATGTTCATGCCGTTCCCACAACTGTCTAGTCCAAAAAACCTAGGAAGAGTATGGAAATATGTTTGCATTTCATACTTTACTGCAACACACAGCTCCCCAACTTCATCTTTTCTCTACAGATGGAATCCCCTTCTTCTGGTCAGCTAATCGTGTTCTACTCACACCAGGGAATGCTGATGGTCTTCTTCTTCCAAAATATTTCATGCAAGTCCTGCAGCTTAGACCTCAAAGTATGTATCTCAGAACTCATAGAAAATAAACAGTTGGCATGAACATAGAATCAAGGAGAAACATTTTGGATTTATTCCCCTTAGCAGAGTTTTAGTTACTAAATTGGATAGCATACATCGCTGAGGAATCTGCCGGCGCTTTATAAATAAATGTAGTGGGTATTGCATTACACCAACCAATCCATTACATCAACAGGGACTTATATGACATTACATTCTAAATGCATATACGTTAATATGTAGTTGGTCCCTCTTTGCATTTATAATAGCTTTCACTTTTCACAAGATTTTGGAGTGTTTCTGTGGAAGTTTTTGCCCATTCATCCAGTAGAGCATTTGTGAGGTCAGGCACCCGTGTTGGACGAGAAGGCTTGGTGTGATGTAGAGCCCTGCGCGGGAATGCTTTTTAATCCCGCTGACTTTTAGCCCAATTCCGCCGGCTCCCGCAATGTGGGTGTTCCGCTCCCGCCACATTTGTGGCCCATCCTGCCAATCAAGCCCACCTCCTTACCAGTGTTCCCTTGTGCGCGCGCACATAACTTTTCGAGAGTGCGCATATGTCCTACAATTGTGCGCACAGTACCTAACGGGGAGCTGGAGGGGCGGGTAGTCCGTCCAGGGTGCCGTCGGCACTCCTCTAGAGACGGACAGTAAAAGCCCTTCCATGTGGACTATCCTCCAATTCCTCCAAGAAGGTTTTTTTTGTCAGGGAAGTGTCTCTTCCCTAAAATTTCTGGGGGGGGGGGTTATTGTTTGTACCCATGCCCTATTTGGGACATCTTTGAACCCAGCCAATTCAATTTACCCCATCAAACCACATATTTTCCTGCCATCCCAGGTGACACTAAGGATAGACTCCCTCCTCCGTACCTGAGATAGGGCAGGACTCAAAACACTTAAAAGCCCCTCCTACTAACCCCATTGTTTTTTCCTGCCCTACATCAGGTAGGGAGGACTCGTCATCCCTTTTGTTATTTTCTCCGGCTCTAGGTGGAGCCGTGTTCCCTGGGCTAAGCCCCCTTCCTGGGGGATACCCTGCACCTTAAGCCGGGTGGCTGGTGCTGCGCTGCCCAGCGCTTTTCTGCCGTTACCTTGGGATCGGTGGTCCCTGCAGTGTCCGTGGCTACAGCGCCGTGGTCCCGGCGGTGTCCGCAGCTGCGGCGCCTTGGTCCTGGCGGTGTCCGCGGCTGCGCCGCCCATCCTGGTCTGCTGTTGCAGTCGCCAGGGTAGAACCGGTGCACTTGCTCCCTGGGAGGCTTGACGGTCACTGGATCAGGGGCTTAATGCCGCTGTTGCGGTGTGCTGACGGCGGCCATAATGGCGGCGGCCGACTTCCGGTCCGGGCTCTTGCACTTCCTGTAGTGCGTTTCAAGCCTCGTTTTCACTCAAAATTTGAATTTTTGGCGCCAATCCTCCGCTGTTGCAGATTACTGCCTGATTTCAGCACCCTGTTTTCAGTATATATGAAGGTAGGTGATTTTATTTCTTTGTGTGTTCCTGCTGTTTGCTTTTGGCTGGGTGCTGTTACATCTTTAGATATGTCATCCCCGGATAACTCTGAGCCGCCCTCTGTTGAGGACAAGCCTAAGAAAGCGGTTACTAAGTCCAAGCATGCCCAGTGTTCCGGGTGTCACAAGGCTTTGCAGGATTCAAGGAAGAAGCTCTGCTCCGCTTTCCTGAGATCTGTAGCGGATTCTGAGCTGTCTGGGGGTAAAGAGTTCTTGACCTGGCTTAAAGAGGAAATGCAGTCTACCTTCTCTGCCTTCCGTCAGACCGTTCCTGTTCCTGCCTATCACCACCTTCCAGCAGTGCAAGACCCCGCTCAGCCTTTGTTTTCTGACTCTGAATTTGACTATCCAGAGGTTGAGGAAGGTTCCTCGGAGGAAGGAGAGATCCGGGAGGAGAGATCTTTTTTGTTCCCGGTGGAAGAGATTGAGACTTTGATTTCCTCTGTGATGCCTCCATTGAAAACATCAGAATGACAGCCAGAGCTTCGGTGCTTTCAGTTGCAGCTAGAAGGGCCTTGTGGCTTAAGACCTGGGCAGCGGATAATGCCTCTAAAACCAGGCTTCTTAATATCCCTTTAAGGGTAAGACTTTATTCGGGGAAGAGCTGGAGTCCCTTTTGGAGAAAACCATAGGGGACAAGCATTGGATGCCCCAGCGAAAGCCTCCTTCTAAAAGACCGCAGTCCTTTCGGCCATTCTTCCCGGTACAATCTAGGGGCCATAGTTCTAGATTCAACCCCTCGTCCAGGGAACAGAACTTCCGAGGCAGATTCCCTCGAGGGAGGGGGAGATTTGACAGACTCGCCTTTCCCAAAGCGTTTCAAGACCCCAAGAACTCTGCATGACGCCTCTTCCATTCCGGTGAGAGGAAGGCTCCGATTTTTCAGGGACAATTGATTCTCACTCACCCGAGACCACATGAGAATTCTTCAAAGATTTGTCCTCAACCATCTAGAAGACAACCCTTTGGCTCTGGACAGGCTTGTCTGTCTTCCACCGCATGTCAGAGCCTCCCTCGCCTGGTGGCTCCAACAAAACATCCTTGCTGCAGGGAGAAGATGGTCTCTTGTCTCCAAGGTTTTTCTCACCACCGACGCCAGCATCAAGGGGTGGGCCGCTACGTATCAGGACCTATTCGAGCAGGGTCTCTGGTCTCCAGCTGCGAAACTTCTTCCTTCAAACTGTCTGGAGTTGCTTGCAGTAGTGATGCTCTGCATCACTGGGAACATCTGCTCACCAGCAAGGACATTTTGCTTCGCTCCGACAATCAGGCTGTAGTAGCCTATGTCAACAGACAGGGGGGCACAAGAAGTCCTCGACTTCTCTGTATATCACTCAGGATTTCCTTTTGGGCAGAGCTTAACTCCTGTACTGAGTGGCGAATGGGCTCTGCATCCGGCAGCCTTCGACCTCATAGTCCAACAGTGGGGCTTACCCGAGATCGACCTGATGGCATCCAGAGACAATGCTCAGATTCCTGTCTTCTTTTCCCTCAAGCTTCAGGATCATCCCTTGGCAATAGATGCCTTCGCCCAGGAGTGGAATTTCCGTCTCGCCTACATTTTTCCTCCGTTTGCTCTGATCTCCAGGGTCCAACGAAAGATCAAGAAGGACCATGCCTCCGTGATCCTAATAGCACCAGACTGGCCCAAGCGTGTCTGGTATTCGGACTTGATCACTCTAGGTCTCTCTCCCCCTCTGAAGTTCCCGGCTTGGAGAGACCTTCTGCATCAGGGTTCATTCCTGCACCCAAACCCTGCCGTGTTCCACCTGACGGCCTGGAGGTTGAGCGCGAACTGCTGTGAGTGCAAGGTTTTTCTTTTCGTGTGGCTGAGACTCTTCTGCAGAGTAGAAAGAGGGTTACCTCTCTGCGGTACATTAAGATCTGGAAGAGATTCCACAGTTGGTGTTCCAGGGGAATTTTGCCATCTTCATGTTCCTCGGCCTCCATTTTGGATTTCTTACAAGAGGGATTCGACAGTGGACTTCAGCCTTCCACTATCAGGGTGCATATTTCTGCCGTCAGTGCTCTCCTGGGGTTCGAGCTTATATCTCTGCCTGCGGTTAGACGTTTTACCAAGGCCATCGTCCGGACGCGTCCTCGTTCTGTCACCAGAATGGTTCCATGGGACTTGAATCTCGTCCTTCCTAGACTCACGTTACCTCCTTTTGAGCCTCTTCAGTCAGTTTCTCTGTATTTTCTGTGGCTGAAGAGGGCCTTTTTAGTAGCCATTACTTCTGCTCGTCGGATTTGTGAACTTCAGGCTCTGTCTATGAAGGAACCGGTTCTCCGTTTTTTCCTGGATAAGGTGGTTCTCTCTCTACCGCCGGAGTTTGCACCTAAGGTTCAGTCGGCTTTCCACAAGAATCAGGCGATCGTGCGGCCTACCTTTTTTCCTGCTCCTGGCTCAGCTGAAGAAGAAGCTTTTCACTCTCTCGATCTGAAGAGATGCCTCACCATCTATTTGGAACGGACTCTGCCGCTGCGTCCGTCCTCTCGTTTGTTTGTGGCCTCTTCGGGGCCCAACAGAGGTGTGACCATCAACTTGGCATATTCTGCGGCTGGCCAACCTGCTCCTGTGGGGATCCGTGCCCACTCTACTAGGGCGGTCTCCACTTCCTGGGCCGAAAGATGTTGTATTTAGCCTGACCAGATCTGCAAGGTGGCTACTTGGCGAACTCTCCACTCTTTTGTACAGCATTACCGTCTCGACCAGATGGCTCAGGAGGACTCTCTTTTTGGTTAGAAGGTCCTTGAAGCTGTTTTGTCTCCTTAAGTTTACCCACCCTTCTGCTTTGGTACATCTATCCTTAGTGTCACCTGGGATGGCAGGGAAACAGGAAGTTCTACTTACCGAGAGCTTCTTTTCCCTGCCAATACCTAGTGACAGGGAAAAGAAGCTCTCGGTAAGTAGAACTTCCTGTTTCTGAAAACTAGACATCTCAGGGTATTTCAAATGCTGGCATTTTAACTATTTGTGCTAGGATTTCTGATAAGATATAAGACTTGCTCATAAAAATAAACATTTTTTTGGTGTTGATAAATGCCTCAATGTCAAAGCATTGCAGCAAAATCAGCTGAGCAAAGAAAGCAATCATTGATTGCTTTCTACCCTTTTTTTTTTTTTTTGACATCTTTCCATTATGATGTCATGGCAAACTCACTTCTAATATACTAATATGTCTAATAAAGATCACATTTTATACGACATGCTCATATACTGTTAGCCTTCGCTACTTCTACCAAAAACCTATTTTGTGTATTTACTGTAAAGGAATGTATGGTGCCCAGCGAGTGTACAGTCAGCCAAATGTGTAACATGGTCACTTTTTTACTTTTTGGTGGGTAAATATGTCAGTTAATTGTTGAATGTGTAACTTAAATTTTTGAGTATTGGCAAGCAGCTCACACAGGGTTCAAAGACGTAGGGTTTTTTTTGTTGTTTTTTTTTTTACACTGTATTCTATTGTTATGACATTACTGTTATTCTTCTTTCAGGACAACTCATTCCGATCATATGATACAAGCAAAAGCGCAATCTTCAAAAAATCAGTCAACATAATGAATGCAGTGAATCAAGTGTAATTTAATGTTTAGCATAAAACATATATGTTAGTGTGTGTGTATATATATATATATATATATACACAGACACCTAATGCATTTTAAGATATGCATGTGTATCTATTTATGTGAAACATAATACAGAATAATAAAGGCCACTGTTGCATCATTTTAAATCTTTACCCTTACTAATAACACATTTTTAAGTATATATACTTTTTTTTCAGTTGGTGTGCGCATATAGATAGATATCCACTTTAGGAGGCAGGAAATGGAGAATGAACAGTTCTGTACTGAAAATTCACCATGGCTTAGATATATTTTAATTAGAACAGATCTGAAATATTTGAAATTACATTATCTGTTTTATTAGCAGGAATAGGAAGTAGTTTCCTGTAGAACATCGGACTGCTTTAATCGTATTAGAAAGGGAGACTTTGAGAGATCGCTGTGTTCACCAAGAAAACCATTAGCACACAATATAAAGGGGCATGCCAGAACCTGTGTGTGAATGTGTGTATATAATTACGATTTCTATATTTTTTTGAAATGTCCTTTTTATAATGCATTATATTTTACTACATGCATATCCAGGTATGTTTTCACATTTTCCTCTCCTGTTGCTTCTAAGGAAGCACACATCATACTTAAGTATCCTGTCTTGGTATGCTTTCAAGTTAAGCTCCAGTAGTAGTTGATTTTTAGACAAACATTTCAAGAAAAAAATTTTATATACACCATTTTTTGATGGATTAGTTTATAGTTATAGGTGTACATGTTCCATATCTGCTCAAAACAAAACATGGTTTAGGGTAGTTAGGGGGTTATTGAACCCCTTGGGATCCTGAGGCAGGTCAGAACTTCTACATAACACTTTCTGAACTGAATTAAACTGTTTAAGATTAAGTGAATTTCATTTCTATTGACCCACCTTGGTTCAAGCTTAGTAACCCTAGCCTTTTAGCCACAGTTGGCCAAAAACCCATTTCTATGTTGATGTTACATGGGTTTCATTTGAATTGGTGGAGAACACCCATTGTAAATGGGTGATTGTCCAGCTCAAATAAGAAAATAAAGAAATAGGAAATAAAGTCTAGTAAGAAGGATCAGATCCAAAGCAAGCAATGGGTAGGCTGTGTCAGGGAGCAGATTAAAGAGCTTCGTGGCCACCAGTCAGCTTATAGAAGAGTTCTTCATTCAGTCCCTTTGATCCTCCATCCTTACCACGTGTGGACATGAAAATATAGCCACCAATGTACTCGTGTATGACTTTGCATGGTGCAGAAATGCAGGTGAAGGCTACATTTATATTCTCGGTGAATTCTATGGAAACCTGATATGGAAGAACACAAGTCAGTAAAATAAACTAAGGGATAAAGCAAAAATGTTTCATTTTCTTATTTCCTCCCTGTCTTCACTCACTTGTCTTATGTCCCAGTTGACATTCCATTGTTTCATATTGCTGTACATCCATGTTTTGACCACATCTCCAACACCCAGGTCAATGCGTATCAGACGATTGCTGGCAATGCCTAATATCTCATCTCGACGGGCACCTTTAAATCTTTAAATATTGATATATTCAGTGAATGAAAATATTTTATTAAGCACAAACAATTCACAGGAGTGATGTAAAGCAATACTGACCTTACAAGGAAGTATGAAAGTCCAAAGTCGGGCAGTGATTGCCAGGACTGAATAAAGCGTAGCTTGGCATCTATGAGAGAGAGCTGTGCAATGTTTTGATATGCCTCTAAGATACGCGGCGTTAACTGAAGAAGAAGGACAATTAAAGTCAACAAAAGAAGGCTCCATTAAACCTGTAGGGCATTGTTTAACCCTCTCATGCAAGTCCCCAGCACTTTGCCTAGCGCTTGTTAGACTATGGGAGTCTTTATAGTTCATCTAGAGCAGGGGCGTGCAAGTTTTTTCTGCAGTGGGCCACTTCATCAGAAATGTATGAGTGCATGGGCCGCGCTCATTTTTCATGAAAATATGGCCATTTAGCTTTATAATGCATATTAATGTAGGGTTAATCAGGGTTAATGAAAAAAGCAGTGGACAGTTTTTTGATCAATGTCATTCCATCAATACTAAATTACTTAAACAGTAAAACAAAGTCAGTCCACAAACCATTTAACAAGCTTAGCCAAATAAAAGTGCACAAGGCTGGAGCACACTGTGGGTAGAAGATGGATTTAAGCTGGCTGATGCACACTGGAGACAGGGCTGGCCGTGATGGGCCTGGTGCTAAGGATTTTGGTGGCCATTTTATGGGAATAAAATAGAATCTTAACTCCTCGGCATCGATGTGTACTGGATAAAGATGACATCAGTGCTTGGCAGATAATACAATCTTATGTGATAGGATTGCGAGTAATCAGTAAACTAAAAAAAGTCATCATACACAGGACGCCTGAAGCCACAATTTAGTCCCATTGATCCTTTTTAATAAAATATTGACACCGACACCCAAACACACACTTCAAGACAAGCTCTGCCACACCGACACCCAAACACACACACACAAGTACAGGCTCTGCCACACTGACACCCAAACACACACAGGCTTGCCACACCGACACCCAGACACACACATCAAGACAAGCTCTGCCACACCGACACCCAAACACACACACACAAGGACAGGCTCTGCCACACCGGCACCCAAACACACACAGGCTCTTCCAATCGACACCCAGACACACACCAGGACGGGGTCTGCTATACCGACACCCAAACACACACACCAGCACAGGCTCTGCGACACTAAGCATAAAAAATGTTTCAGTGTACTTGTGTACTGATCCCCCAGCCAGGCCCCCTTTACTATTGATTAATGTGCCCCCCACAACCTTGTGTATTGCACCCCATTGTGCATTTATGCCCCCACACCCTTGTGTATTGATTTATGTGATGTCCCAGCCAACCGCCTCCCTTGTGTATTGATGCCCCCACCCCTTTTGTATTGGTTAATGTAATGCCCAACCACCCTCTTGTCTATTGATGCCCCCACTGCCATGTGTATTACCCCCCAGCCACACATTTTGTAATGCCATAACCCAGCTCCCCCTTGAATATCTAACTATTTTTTGGTAATACTTACATTTTTGTTTTTTTCTTTTTTTTTTCCTTCTCTCCTCCAATGTGATGACCCTCTCCTTGCCACGAGGAACACCTTCTGTGAGCCCGCCCCAAGTCATGTGTTCAAAGCGGCCGCCCGGCCGCAAAGTTCAAAGCCGCCGTAGTGTGGCTATGAAGTTCCCTTCCGGGAGGCCGCTTTGAATGTAAATTTCCCGGTGGGCCAGTCCAGCCCTGCTCACCCGGGCCCCTGATCTAGACGGTTGCAGTAGTTTGGCATTGATTAAGCTTAGCTACTTACTTGCTTGGGTTTGAGTTTCTTCTGGTATCTTGGTGACACCAAGGCATGCATATTGACAGAATCGATTGACATGGTGCTAGATGTTTGGGAGCTGGATTTCTGGAGTTTGAGGAAGGACAAAATATTCTGTACTTCATCTTTATATGATGGGTCACCCATTGTACGACCTTTTGCTGCCAAGCGACAGCCAGCCATCCAGTGGGCATATTGTTGTTCCTAAAAATAAAACCAATAAAAAATGTACTGAGGAGCTATCAGTTATTCCCACCCAGCTCACATACAAATCATATTTAGAAAAATAATGTTGGGACCATATACTGACTTGTATTCATTCCATTTACTTAAATGCTTTGTTAAGCATTTGTTTTCACTTTCACACTGCATCAGCCATTCCCCAGAAGTTCAAAGAACAAATGACAATTTGTTTGGGTATGGCTCTCCTCCATTCACTGGTAGACTTTTAGAATGCTTACCATTTTAATGACTACCTGTTTAACCTCACTCTCAGATATTTACATTTTTAGTATTATGAGTGGTGTATATAGACTTGCACATTCAGATTCGTATGGCCTTTTAACAAATTTTGTGCGTCAGTACGAATGGCCAATAACGAGGAGGGCCCCTAATGCGACAAACGAAGGGCGAAACCTCTGAAATTTTGGTAAGATTTGTTTCAACTGATTTTTTTCAACACATTTTAGGCAGTTAATCAGAAGATGTTACTTTTCTAGAGGTTAAACAGGCTTAAATGAGCTATGATTAGCATTTTGACAATGTTCCCAGAAAATGTGGTTAAGGTTCAAATTGGATAGCTTAAGCGTTCATTTAAACATAACAGATGATGCTAGTTAGATATTCGCAAATTCAAACTCCCCAGGAAACAAGACCAAGCTCCAAGAGGTTACATATAGCAAAAGAAAAAAAAAGATTTTGTTAAGCATTGCAACTTGCCCCCCTCCCCTCTCCTGTTGCCCCTCCCATCTCTCCTGTCAGTTTCATCTCTGCAGCTGCAAAGACAGATTAGGGGAGACAAGGCATGGCTGGAAAAGGTGAGATACAAAGCAAGGGGGTGCAGGGGGCACAGATAGGGCATGTAGCGAGGATAAGGTTATAAGAAAAGGGGGCACAGAGATGTAGATATATTAAAAAAAGGCCTCAGCATTTCATCCAAACCAAAAAGACAGGAAACTACTGTTGTTTTTCAAACTAATAATGAGATACTACATTTGTGTGCTCTCTTGATTATACAGACACGCGTGAGTCAGCTATTTGTCACTCCCACTAAAGTATAACTGTGATGGGAGTTTTTTTTTTCTATGGCTCCTTAGTGCTCATGCAGATGTTATTTCTTATCTTTCTCTTATACTTTACTGCTTTTTTTGGCACAAGGCCATAGTTTAACTGGCATAGTATTTGTATCTGCACACAGCTCTTGTTGGAACTTGGACCACTGTCCATTCAGATAAGAATATGATGTCCCCGTCCTGTTCTGAGAGTAATAAAAAGACTTGTTGTGCAGTTATTAATTTGAAGCTCTGTTGGAACATGGGGCTATGTCATCATGTCCAGCTGTTCTGTAGTGGACTCTCAATTGTGGTGGTTGGCTGATGTTGACATGAGATTCCTCGACATTGCTGAAGTAACCTGAACATAAATACATGCTCTTTTGTTGTCTTTGATGCTGTAAACCATTGCTGTTCTTCAAGAGTGCGTTTTGGCATTAGGTTATTTCCAAATCTGAACTAGATTACTGGTGTAAGGTCTTCCCCTTCAGCTTACACTGACACTTTAAGAAATAAAGTTTGTATTGCACAATAACATGTGATTGGTGATGAAGCTAGGAGATATCCATAACACTTACATCTTCACAGCGCAGAGAAACTTCATTCATTCCCTCTGTGGATGGGACTACCAGTCTGATACAGAACTTCTGAGAGGAAATGTTAACCTCAGGTACAACTTCACAGCCTAGGAAGGAGGGAATCAAATGAGATGGGAATTAACATCAAAGGGACATAAAAAGGAAGGAAAGACATTCCATAAATGTTTGGGTCCAGTACTCTTAGCAAATATCATTCTCACTTCATAGAAACAGTATTAAAACCAGTTTTAAAACTCCTTTCCTCATTTGGGTCAGCACTTCTTTATTCGTCCCTTGGGGCAAATACTATAACCAGCTATTTTTTTTTCTTTGCTATCTGGACCCAGTATTATCACCAGCTTTCCTTTCCTCACCCCTTAGGCCCAGAACTATTACCAGCCCATATCTCCCGACTCTCTACTACTGAAGCTTAACACTATAACATGTAAAATATGGTATAAATTAGAGTCATTTTTATAAGGATCCAACATATCATTGGAGCCAGATCAACTCATCCCCATCCAAGCAGTCCTCTCCTATTGTCTCACTTTCCCCTCAACCACCGAATAGATTGTTAGCTCGCAAGGCAGGGCCCTCTTCTCCTTTGCACCATTTTTATATTGTATGTGTTTTTGTATGTGAAATTTTTTGAAAGTTAGCAACATATTTGATAACTAGCTGTGTTGAGAGCTAGTTTTGTTATTTTTGTTCAACATTGTTTATTGACATGACATAGTACAATAAAGCATCAAACAGATCAGAACAATCAAATAAGATGATTATTACAGAATAAGTCAGGAACGACCTGAGGAATACACACATTCAGAGAGAATGATGCGAGGCAAAGTACCAGGAACAACAAAAACAAGGCGTTTTAGAGAACCAAGTAAATCAGCCGAGAACCCGTACGCAAACCTGGAAGTATCTTAACAAAATCACAGTAAGGCACATAGCATCAATACTGATAATGTAGCGACTGATGTATCCTGACAATGGTATCGTCAATAAACAAATAATGAATGAGAAACAAAAACATAAATATAAACAGGAACGTGCTCCAAGGGTATGACATTAAGCATCATATGGCAAGTGAGTCATCAGATACACATAGGGGCCTGGAATTAAAGCGACCCGGGCGCCCAAGGTGGAAAAGACCCCCTAATAGACAAATCAGGAGAAGGCTATGATCATTACAGAAGATAGAGATCGAGCAGCCGGGGAGAGGATACAAAAGTCACACATGGCAACCTTGTATGTGAAATTGTTCTACTGACTGTAACAGCGCTGCGGAATCTTCTGGAGCTTTATAAATAAATGTAATGTAATCAGGATGTTTCACATATATGTATAGTGCCACTATGCAGTATGTTTGTTCATGATCCCACTATGACGTCATATGCCGGCGCTCAGCAGTGAAGCGTCGGCACCCGAGACAAACGCCTCACGCTCCCAACACAGGAGTTGATGGTAAGTGACCTACAAAGGGGGGGGGGGTAGGGAGGAAGTGGTAGATCGTGAGAAGGGGGCTAGGGAGGGGAGGGTAGATCCTGAGAAGGGGGGTAGGGAGGGAGAGGGTAGATCATGAGAAGGGGGTAGGGAGGGAGAGGGTAGATTGTGGGAAAGGGGATAGGGAGGGAGAGGGTAGATCGTGAGAAAGGGGGTAGGGAGGGAGAGGGTCGATCATGAGAAGGGAGGGTGAGGGGTAGATCGTGAGAAGGGGTGGGAGGGAGAGGTTCGATCGTGAAGAAGGGGTAGGTAGGTTGAGAGGGTAGATCGTGAGAAGGGGGTTAGGGAGGAAGAGGGGAGATTGTGAGAAGGGGGTAGGGAGGGAGAGGGTAGATTGTGAGAAGGGGGGTTAAGGAGGAGAGGAGAGATTGTGAGAAGGGGGGTAGGGAGGGAGAGGTAGATAGTGAGAAAGGGATAGATGGGTTGGGGTGGGGTGTCGCTATGTCTTGATACAGACGTAGCTGCATTCTTCCATTCAGACCGACTTTTTTGAAATGTCCGCAACTACACACTTATGAGCCTCCCATACAGTCAGAGGGGAAACATCTGGGGTGTTATTGTCTGTAAAATAGTTAAACAGAAGTGATTTCGTGTCAACCTGAAGCACTGGATCTGTAAAGAGCGATTCGTTAAGTCACCATGTCGCCGCTGTCGGTCAGATTAGTGTCGAGGTCAAGGACATTGTCAATGGTGCGTGATCAGAACGTAATGCGCAGACAACAATTTGGGGAGAAGGTAATATGGCATAAAGAGGTAGTCGATAGTATACTCTAGTATAGAGTCTTTTTAGAGTCTTTTGGCAGCGGAGAAAAAACTGTAGTCCCTATCGCAGGGATGAAGCGCCCTCCAACAATCTACCAGCTGAAGATCATGCAGTAAAGCTTTCAGTTTTTGGGAGACATGCGGGGAGTGCAGGAGTGCCCTTCGGAAGTATCCAGTCTGGGTTCAAAAGCCACATTGAAATCCCCGCCCAGGATCAACAGACCCTCTTGGAAGGGGCGTAGTAATCTAAGAATCTTGGGGAAGCAACGGTGCTGTCTATTGGGTAAATACACATTAGCAAAAGTATAAAGAGAATCTGGGATAGTGCCTTTTACAAAAATAAACCTACCATTCGGGTCAGTCATATGAGCTTTCTCGATAAATGGCGTATGCTTATGAAAAAGTACAGCTACACCTCTGGATTTAGACAATATGCTATTGCTGAAAAACCCCATTGGGTAACGGGCATTGAGTAATGTCGGTGGTCTGGTCGCCTTAAAGTGAGTCTCTTGAAGATAGACAATAGATGCCCTGTGGTTCTTTAGATCCCTCAATAAATGAGAGCGTTTTTCAGGGATATTAAGGCCTTTTACGTTATAGGAGAAAACAGTAAGGTTGCGACGCATACAGGGAGGGCGCTGCGTCAACACAGGTGTCATAGCGAAGAGAAGCAGAGGAGAGGGAGAAATAGAAAAAGAGAAGAGAGAGAGAGGTAGGAAAAGATAAAAAAGGGGGGAGGGGGGAAAGGGGAAAAGACAACGCTTGGAGTGGCTACCGGGTGATGGAACAAGCCGCCTCTAATAGTGGAGGACAGCAGCCGCGACCACCCCAATATTGTGAAGGGGGAAGCGCCACCCGTCCCAGAGAGGACCAAAAGAAACAGAATAACAATGTTCTAGGAGGACCCGCTGCCACCCAAAAACCTGTAGAGCGACAGATCCTGTATGGGGAGACAGATATGGAAGAAGATACAGTACAAACACAGTATGTCATGGCACCATTTACTGGTAAGAGACGTACAAACTCAAAGAACAGGTTAATTGAATAAGGCAGCATATAACTGGAGGTAGAACCTCGCGTCGAGCTGTTTAGATGACCAAACAGGTCGCAAATGCGGAACTTGTGTGCATAAAGGGAGAGAGGGAGGAGAGGTAACAAAAAACGACAAAGAAGAAAAAAAAAAATTTGCACTTTGCCCCATCCCCCTACTGCTCCGGAAAGAAAGAGGTATCCAACCATATGATATGATATATGTACAGAGTCAGGAGCAAATTACAACTGCCCACCATGATACAGAAGCGTCTGCTGCAATCTGTATGTGAGCTGACTACGAGCAGAAGCAAGGGAATATGTACAGGCAGGGGTTAACGGGAGCAGAAATCCGTAGGTTTGCCATCAGGAGTTAAAAAGGCTGTGCAAGTGAGCCTATTGGTCGCCTGCAGGGTCTTCCTCTGGCATCAACCAATTAGTTGATGCCAGGGGAGGACCCTGCAGGTGACCAATAGTCGTTTGCACGGCCCCTTAACCCCTGACGGCGGACCTACGGATTTCCACTTCCGTCAACTCCTACGATGCTGCGGAGATAAGGTAGGCTAGATAGGGAAGGGACCAGGGAGAGTAGTAGACGAAGACTAACACAAAGATTATTCATGTTGTGTGTCTTCGTCTTCGTGTACGTTTTACCACCGCTATCTTCGTTTCTTCGGGACGAACATGAAAATGCACTCTTCGTGTTCGTTTTCATGTTCGCCCAAAGACGAATGCACAAGTCTAATAAATACAAAGCACCAAGCAGAAAGAATCATAAACAAATGATCTGACCTGCAGCTATAGTGAGCAGCAAAGAAAGAGGAATATTAGGGATGTCTTAGGGTTTATATGCTGCTATACCTTTTTTTTTTATTGGTTGTTTCCAGTGTTATGCTAAGTCTTTCTTTGCTGCTGTCGGTGAGAGTAAAGGAAGATATGCAAAATAGGAAGACTCCTGTCTTGCCTTAAAACGACATTTACAGTGATACAAAGAAACTGTTGTCAGACAACCACTCACCCTTACTTGTAAAGATTCTCGAGATGGAATTAGAACTGTACTCAGTCATACTTTGAAAAATGGTGGTAAAGCTCCTTTATAGAACTTTGTCTATACCTGGGAGGAATTGTGCCCATTTGACAAGGAATCTGTAGCTTTTGTTTCAAGACACTCTGTAACTATTTTTTATTTATTTATTTGTACATTTATTTTAATAACCACATTGTGATTAAAAAGCTGGTCTCCATTGACTTGCATAATTGAATCAGTACTTGAGTTCTCAGGAGGGTCTGGAGAGACCCTTATGAGCCTCCCATACAGTCAGAGGGGAAACATCTGGGGTGTTATTGTCTGTAAAATAGTTAAACAGAAGTTTTATTTTTTCAAAGGACACCGCCATCTGGCGAGAGGCAAAATCTCTTGAAGTGGCTCTACAGAGCAGTTACCGTATGTCCTGGGGTAGGTTTCTGGTGTCGCTGAATGCCTCACTATCAAGGCAGTTGAGCAACACTGTTAAAGCTCCTAAGCTCTTTTAAACCAGGAGTCCATCACCATACAATATATGGCGGCCATTGCCATCTGGGGGAGGGGCCACACGGGGACATTGAGGCATTACAGCAACACCGATTGGGTGACGAAAGCGATCTACGAAGTCATGACGCACCAGTCATGTCAATTGTTTTTAACTGTTTTGTGTGACGTCAATTGTCGTCAAAGGGTTAAGTATATGTATATTACATTTTCCTACATTGTAATTGCATATTGTATTGTTTGCAGGGGTATAGTAAGTCGAAAAAATTATGGTATATATGTAATCACTTTTCATTTCAGTGTCCCTGTATCCATGCAGTAAGTTTTTACTTACCCTTTAGTCCCAGTACAAGCAATGGCTCCCCTTTGGCCTCTTCTTTGGTTTTATAACATGACAGATTGGTACTTTTCAGCTGCACCCAGTTCTGTTTATAGCCCTTCAGAGTCATTTTCCGTGGTCTGGCATAGGAGACAAAAGTGTTGTTACAGTGTAGATGGTTCAGTTCATTGAAGAGCTAATTATAGAGCAGCAGTTACCTGAACACTCGCAGATATTCCTCCAGCTCTGGTTCAATAAGGATGTCTTCCTAAGAAAAAAAGCCAAGTGCACTATTACAGTCAACTGCACTTAATAGTATTAACGCCTGCAACTGAAGACAGACACACTAACACACACAAGAAATGGTATCCCTCAGCAGGTAAAGACAACTATGTATGCATTAGTTTACTGTACTATCCATAAACTAGGTGCATTTATGTGAAGAGTGACCGATGGCCATTTATTTTATGTGCATGTGCATAACTGGGTCTAAAAAGAAATATTATGCACACTCAGAGTTAAAGTTAAGTTGTTATAATTATACAGCCCACGTTTTGGCAATGCAAGGCCTTTGTCAAGGCAAAAACAAGTTTTATACGTTTTTTGCACGATAAAGGCCTTGCATGGCCAAAACGTTGGCATAATAAATATTATAACTTCTTAACGTTAAGAGTGTCAGTGATATTTGTCTTTAAATCCGATTTGATAACTGATTGGGACACGGGGTACATCGCTTTATACCGCATGCACTTTGCTTCTACTTTTATCTTCTGCTTTAAGGAATGATGTGCACTGACTGATTTGTATAACTGCATGTGCATACCTGGAAGCTCTTAAGGTTTGACCAAGAGTCTCCAGGTAAAGCCCTGCTTTCCATAGTCTTCAAGTATGTTCATTCTTTCTTAAGTCTAAAGGACCAGTGTTGTTCTCTCCCACTCTCACTCTCTAAAGGCAAGACTAGAGGGTTAGCCCCAACCCTTCACAAAGCCACTCCCCAAGTAGAAAAAGAGCTCCAAGTAGCCTAACCTCAGAATTTCCCAAGTATGACCATGTGTTACCAGACATGTGCCGTATTAGCATACCGGGAACTCTCTGGGTCAACAGTCGAATCCTCCGCGTTGTGGGAGCGGGATCTTGTTTTTAGGCAGTGTGTAATTAGCAAGGACATAGACACATGCACTTTAGCAGAAAATAACCAAATATACTAGCAGCTTGGTGTGGTGTGTACACCGGTGTAGCTCTAGATTTTTACATAGAAACATAAAATTTGGTGTCAGATAGCAACTATAAGGCCTATCTAGTATGAGCATCTTGTACAGACCTTAATCAGTCCTCTTTCTTTCTCTTAGATTCCAAATAGCCATAAACCTATCCCATGCATGTTTCAATTCTCTCACTTCTCTGTACCACTTATGCTAAATGTGTTTTCCACTTAACTACCATCCTCTCTGTAAAGTAAAACTTTACATTAGCTCTAAGCCTCTGACCTGCTAGTATTAGATTATGACCTCTTGTTCTAACTTTATCCTCCTTTGGAATAAACTTTCTTCCTGTACCTTAGGGCCTTAAGCAAAACATGTTAGGTGAGCCGCTTCTTAAAGAGACATACAAGTGTCCCAAGGAGACCCCTGAACAATCATACATATGAATACAAATGGGTATTTAAGTACTTCATATGCATTGTTCAAAATTGGAAAAAAACACCTATACTTGCCCCAGCTTCCTTCTCCCTCAGTGACATCTCAAGCTTAAAGCAGCCCAATAGTGGCAGGAAACCACTCCCACTGGAAGTGATTTTCCTGCATGTGCACAGGGGTTTCATTAGACACCTACTTGGAGCTTTTTCCAGCCAGCAATGGATCTGACTGGCAGTAAATGTATCATGTTCAGGGAGATGTGGGCCACAAATGCATTTGCAAATGGGGGGGGGGGTCGAAAATAGATAAAGATCAGGCGCTAAAGAATATAAATATATATATAGTGAATTAAAGATTTAAATTATGTCTATATTAGGTGCTGCCAACACTTTAAGTATAACACCTAAATACCAAAAAACAAGTGAAAATTATAATATAATATAGCGTTGCGCAAAAAGGATTTTTAAAACAATTCTAAGATTATTATATATATCACCATCAGTGTATAAACCATATATATAGAAAAATATAAAAAATAACAATAATAAATAAATAGATAATACTTATATTTTTTCGTCTCTGTGTTCAGTCTTCCAATTGTGATTTTTGATCCAGTGTTTTAACATATATAAAAGAAGAAAAACAACAAAAACATAGTGCTTTCCGTAAACAATAAATCTATGACAAATGTCTCTAAGTGCAGTATCCCACTCACATTGATTAGAGCAACAGAGTTTGCTCTAACTTTCTGGGTGTAAATCTGAAGATCTTTTTTAGAGGTGCACCAAATCTAGGCTGTGATCTAACATCTAGTTACACTCGATCACAACAAAAAAACAACTATAATGAACATTTTCTGAATAATCGAAAAGGTTTTTTTAAATGCGGCTATTGTACCACATGCAGGGATACAGGCTATAAAAGCAATGATATAGTTACAAGTTTTAAATCAAATGTTACAGGGAAATGTTATGAAATTAGGCATTTAATAACATGTCACACTAGAGAAGTAATTTATTTACTACAATGCCCTTGTGGCCTGCAGTATATTGGTAGGACTATTCGTCCACTGCACAAGAGGCTAGATGAACATGTCAGAGCGATTAAAACTAGTAAGATCAATCACTTGGTGCCATTACATTTTACTAAATATCATGACAGTGACCCAAAAAATCTTACATGTATAGGAATCCAGATTGTTAATAGAGATTGGAGAGGAGGTAATTATGTAAGAAAAATAGGACAAATAGAGATGAGATGGGTTTTTGACCTGAAAACTTTGGATCCTAAGGGGTTAAATCAGGATTTTGATTTATTTAATTTTTTGGATTGATTTCTTGGGAATGAAACCTTTACTATTTTCTCTTGTTTTTTCTTCTTCTTCTTTTTTCCTCAGGACCAATAGTTTCCTGATCAATTTATACATGTATATATTTGAGATATTTATCATCGTTTTTATGCTTGTATTTCTATATGCTTTTTTACATACTTAACATTTTTAATCTATATAAATATAACTCTTTTCTAGTGTATATTTAAGATACAGTTTATATTTATATGATGTTATAATTTAATGTTTGTATCTTTTTAACACTTGGTCTATACATGTTATATAGATCCAAGAAATTCTTATCTAATGCATTTTATCACCACATAATTGATTATAGAGCTCTGCATAAAGATTGATTCTAATTAAGACTTTATACATATAATTAAAATATGTGTGTTAATCTATATATGTGTATAGTTTATGTATGTATATTATTTAATTGTATATATACCTGTATTCTGTACAAGTTTGGGTTAACATAAGTTATACTTCTAAATGTTTATTTTATATCGCATTGGTATCAACCTTTTATGCAAAATGTTGCAATCAACAATGATACAATTTAGATACTTAACATTGCACAAGGACCTAATGAGATTAAAGACAATTAACCAATTATAAGAAACAAAGTATTTAAAGAGGATGAAGGGAGGAAGCCGGCACACCATTGAGAAAGCCTGTTTGAGGCGAAACGCGTCTGTGTGCTGACTTTATTTTCGTTATATCCGGAAGTTGTCCGCCTGGAGAGAGAGATTCAGATATTCGAGAAAGAAATCTTAAATGTGAGCATACCGCACTTTGTTTGTAAACGGATTAAACATTTGTATATCTTACCTTCTGTGTCTTCGTTTCGTGCTCTTCATTCCGTGGCGTTACCGTGTGGACGGAGAATTGTTTTTTCGGGAAGGAGCTTTGGAAGCCTATACTTCCTACTTGGCGGGTGGAATCGCTTAATTTACACCCAGAAAGTTAGAGCAAACTCTATTGCTCTAATCAATGTGAGTGGGATACTGCACTTAGAGACATTTGTCATAGATTTATTGTTTACGGAAAGCACTATGTTTTTGTTGTTTTTCTTCTTTATATGTTAAAACACTGGATCAAAAATCACAATTGGAAGATTGAACACAGAGACGAAAAAATATAAGTATTATCTATTTATTTATTATTGTTATTGTACATCTCTTGTACCGCCCAGGGGAAGCAGGAACCCAGCGGAGTCACGTCAATTTACGTCACATGACCCTGCTCTTTTCCTGCGATTTTGTTTATTTCCATAAAAAGGCCCACCAAAATCCTCAGCACCAGGGCCATGATGCTGTTCATCAGCCCTGCCCAAAAGATTTTTCTCACAAAATGTGAGAAATAACACATATATCATACAATCACTTCATAAACACATACCTAATACACTGCACATATAATTTGAAGAAAATATGCTTATAAAATAGTTTTTTAGCATTTGCCAATAGAAAAAGAAAAGTCCCTGAATTTTATTTTAAAAATCTTGTCACCTTACTTTAAGTACCATATTTGCTCGATTATAAGACGACCCCCCAAAATCTGAATATATTTAGGAAAAAAAGAAAAAGGCCTGAATATAAGACGACCCTATAGGAAAAAAGTTTTAGCAGTAAATGTTAATTCATGTAAACTATGTAAACTATTTTTTTTAAATAAAAGCTACGATTGAGAAAAATATTTTGTTTTTAATTCCTTTTATTTTCCAACCTGCCCCCCAGTTATCCACATCTTTCCCCAGGCTTGTCACTCTGGGGCAGAGTGGCAAATAGGGAGGTATAAGGCATTTCAGGAGACAGAGAGGCGTATAGAGGGTTAAAAGGCATTTCTGGAGGCAGAGTGGCATTAAGGGGGTTAAAAGGCATTTCATAGAGAAAATGCTTAAATGCCGCCCCATTTAACACCACCCCCCCCAAAAAAATGTTAACCGGGGTGCTTCTGACTCCAGTGTGTTGTCCCAGGCAGCGCGTAGACAACTTCCGGCTGCAGCAGGAAGGAGGTGGCGGTTAGCAGTGGGGGTTGTCTTGCGTCATTGCGCAGACCTTCCCCGGCTGTCAGAGAGAATTCCCAGGTGAGGGGAACTCTGATCTCTGACAGCCTGCTGCTTACCGCACCTCCTTCCGGCTGCAGCGGAAGTTGTCTACACGCTGCCCCGGCTACACACCAGGGACTCAGAAGCACCGATAAGTTGAGGGTGGGGGGGGTTTAGGCAGGGGAGACAGGAGTATCCAGGTCCCCTGCAGTGTTGCTGGGGATCTGGATCTTAGTCTCATAGTCAGAACTTTTTGAGATCTGATTACAAGACGACCCCGATTATAAGACGAGGGGTATTTTTCAAAGCATTTGCTCTGAAAAAAACCTTGTCTTATAATCTAGCAAATACGTTACATCTGATGGAAGTAGATAACTATACATGAACAAAGAAACAAGTTTGTTAATACATCAGGTACATTATAGTGACATGGATTAGGGGAAGCTGTGCCTTGCCCTTCTAACTTCTCATTGGATCTATGGGTTCCCTAAGCAGCTGCCTTGTCTGCTTGTATGATAGTGCCAACACACTACACATGCTTCACCATATAGTAATATAGCAAGTATTTCCCTCTCACCAGGGCGTCGTTGGGAGTAGATGCCTCCAGCTTGACCTCCAGATGTGAAAGTGCTTCCTCCAAATCCTGCAGGGCTGGGTCTGGGGTCATATCCATTGGGTTTGAGTTAACTGATAACTTGTTCACGTGGTACTACAGAGAAAGAAGAAGATATCTCAAAACAAACAAAACAACATTAATGATTTATATAACAATGTATATATATCTCATTCCAGAGGAGGGCTGGCAAGAGGGGGGATCCCCTAGGATATCTGAATTGAAGATTTTGAGGCGCTGCCTTAAACCTGGATGTCTAGCATTACAAGAGCTAAAGCATGGGTTTACAGTCCATGAATGCTGCAAATAGGACATTTAGTATCCTGAAGGCAAGTAGTTTTGCCTGTGGTTAAGATTGAATATCCAAAAATTGTGGCATGTGAGCGATCTTCAAGGGATGGATTTAAGAAGCCTTTGACTAAAGGCAGCATTTATAACCTGACTGGATTCTTACTGTGCCCCTTCTATATACTTTCTGTGCCATTTAGCACCGTCCAACCAGATATTTGCTTAGCTTGCCAGGTGGGCAGTCCAAGCCTTGAAACACTGCTTTCTCAATCAAAACTAAGCTGGTACTAAAGGCAACATTAGCTTTCTTTATAATTAGATGGTAAGTGATGACCAGCGTCAATATGTAAAATTAGCAAACTGGTTCGTCACCAAAAATAAACTTTACATTATTTAAGTCTGGAAACGTCCTATATGTTAACATCCTATGGTTTTTGTCCATGACGGTATACAAGAGATCAGGGTGCCATTCGAAGGTACGGTCAAAGAGGTATGATTTGAGCCACGAGATATGCTATGTCTAATTTGTACAATGGCTTATAGGCATATAGCATACTGTGACATAATCACATATAATACTGCCATATAATCCACATATGCCTTCAGACTATAACTATTGTTGGCTCAAGCCCAACACCTGGCTCATTAAAAGTGAGAGTACAGGGTAGAGATGAGCCAGCTCAAATTCCTCTTTTGTAGGTTTTTCTGTTCACACAACTTTCCTTCTGCTGTAAGTTCAGATCAGCTTCTTCACAGCTCGCCAGGCTCAGACATGGCTCACACCTCTACTCTGGACTGAATGTTAAGCCAAAAAAAGACATACCCTTTTTATATAATTAGTAAATTTCTAGTACCTGTAAAGCAGCAAACGCCATCATTTCCTCTTCTGTACACTCTGTTTCCTCAAGCAGCACAGCCCACCGCGCCTGCTCGAATAGCAAGTTAATGCGTACAATATCCATCTAGAGGAGAATACCATAAAGAGTGAATAGTTATTATTACATACAGTTCTATTTTGGCCTTTCTCTTGCTTGAGTCCCTGATACTGAAACATCTGTGTTTTTAGGAATGCTAAGAGAAAATGTTTTAGAGGTCCCTGTGTAAAGTGATAAAATTATAATTATATATAAGCTAATGAGCTCAGGATCATTACCTATTGAAGATACACTGACATAATTTTATAGGGAATCGGTGTACTTCTCCCAAAAGGTGGTCTTATCTGTTTATGTGCCACATCTACACATACCAATGTTTTCTACCCCCAACCATCTTCCTTGCTCCTAACTCATAACCTCATTATCTTACCTTTGGATCAATATCATGGAATGTATAATATTTAAATTGCAGCCATAGCCTGTCGCCTTCCTGTATCCCCTGTTGCATCAGAGACTTAGAAGAGTCCAGCCACCTTCCGGAAGACAGTGGGGAATATCAGTTAACAGGAAAATAAATAGGTGGTGAAATATAGGGTATTATGATGAATAGGAAGTTATATGCTTGAAACATATTTTCACACCTGCCGTGTACTAAAGTTTTATCGGTCACAGAGATAGGTTTGGATCTCTTCTGTATATCCTCAGGGGTTAATCCAGTCTGGCAGACTGACAGTGCACGGTAACTCTCTTGTGCCTCTGGGCATGTAGTGAAATGAGATGGAATTCCGCCCAAAATTAGTTGTGTTGCTGAATCTGAAAAGAAGATGTCAGAAAGGGACACATGATGACAGGCAAGACTTTAATGATAATAATAATAATAATAATAATAATAAAAATATTTAGGTTGATTATCATTGTGAAATGTTGAATGTGTAAAACTGTTAACAGTTTTAAAAATATAAATTCGATATTCATAACATGGAAACAATGTGTATTGTTAATTAGTGGATAATTTATAAGTTTTAAGAGCACATCATATAATTCACATTATAGAGATGAATAGATGAATGCATGGTGTGACATTAAAGTCTCGATTAACATATTCAAGCCTTTTTTTTTACCAGTGGACAATCTACCTTTGACAGTCACATAGACACTGGGAAAGAGACTTGTGAAATACTTTCTAGGTGTTTCTGAGGAAGAAGAAGGTTACCAGAAACTGGTTGAAAGGAGGTTAGATCAAATATCTCTTGAGTCACTTGATCTTTCTCTTTCTTCTTCTTTTTCTCATGCTCCTCAGGTGTCCTCAGGAAGGAAAGTTCTTCTGGGTGCCTGATACCTAGTTAAAACAGACATTAGATGAATAAAGACAACTATTGTAAGAGATTTAATAGAAAGATGTATTTTACCAAAACTTGGTTCATGAGTGGTTGTTTATGATTGGCGGTTAAACTGTGGAGACTCACCCAGCACTTTGCACACCTCAGCACATGCACTAAATGTGGTACTAGAGAAGGAAACCCGGATCCTTAGTGAACGCTGGTTGGGTAAAGATAAGATAACTGGCTTGTGTTGAGGAGTGAAATGGAGGAGTGCATCAGCCAAAATCCCATATTTGTCAAGTGTCCAATTAGTCTTCAACAGCCATTGGCGTTTTTGCTTCCACCAGAGGGCATAGTCTGACCAGTCCTGTGTTTTCCCTGTAGAAAATAATCAACAACTGAATAGTTGGATGTTTCCTGCGTACAGTAGGCATTTGCATGATACATCAGTGTATTTTATCTTCCACTGTTAAGACAGGTCTGGGGACAGAAGCATCTGGTTACCCTACCCTGAAACCCTCCATTTATTTTTTAAATGTCATAAAATATATAATATACAGTCAATATTATTATAAAAATTTCACTCAACATTCATTTCTTGGCAAAAGAAAGTTAATGAATCAAGTGCAGGATGATTGGTGTGTAGGAGATGATGAGCTCATATCATTGGATCCCCTGCAGGAAAGAGATAGATAGTAGTCAGGACCCTGATAAGCCTGTGGCACAGCCCCTTACAAAAGGGAATTAACCCCTAAAATGCCGCGATCGCCCCCGTCAGTGGAAACGCCCCCCAATGTCAGCTGGACCGCCCACTGAGGCCGGGGGAACTCCCACCGATGTCACAGGACCGCCCGCTGATGTCAGTGGGCAGTCCTGGCCGCATTGCGCAAGGGAAGGCCCTGGGTAGTCAGAGCCCAGAAGTTCCCAGGTATGCTTTTTGGTGATCCATGTCCAGGTAATTTTATTTGTGAAGCACATCAAGAGGCTAATATTTGAAATTAATACAATATTATGCTTATTATTCCATCAAATTACTAACATGAGTCATCGTAGTGCACAGTTGTTTCACAATACAGTATGCATGTCATCACTGCAACTCCCAAAAACAATTTGGCCAGACATAGTGCAAGGTCAGTGTGGTTGAAATATTTTACTTCAAACGTTCTTGCATGTGACCTATCTGTGGGAAGAACAGGTAGAACTTTCCAAAATATACTCACCAAGTGGGCCCCCATCTGGGCTCCTACATCACCTAGTACAATAAGCAGTGTATCCATGCTGGGCACAGGAGACAAATACATAAATTACACTGCTAGTAAGCAGCAACTGCCAGGTATGGCAGTGGTTTTTCCTATTTCACATGAAGCACCTTGACAGGTCAAGGAAACTTGTGTGATTTAACCAAAATACAGTACTAAAGCTGCATGTTTACTTAATGTATATATTAACACATTTGGATTTAATAATTTGTTCATATTACCCACAATGTTCACTCCCTGTTCCCAGTATTATTGTACAAAAATATCTTCCTCTTTTTTCCTTCTTTTGGTTATTTTAGTCCTTAGAGCTACCAGAAACTGGAGGATGTTTGTGACCACAAGCAGTCCTGGAAGAAGCTGATTATGCCAGTGGCCAGGGTTCTCAGCAGGGTCACATAACACATGTTACAGAGTTAAAAGAGGTAGAAAGTGTGAGTGTGTGTATATATATATATGCGTATGCATTGTGGTAGAGAGTGTGTGTAAAGTGTTAGTGTGTGTGAATGTATCATGTTAGAGTGCGTGTTTGTGTATGCCGATAAGATATGTGTGCGTGTTATTGTATGGTGTTGGCGTGAGCATCTATGTTAGTATTTAGGGTTAGCATGTGTGTCTGTGGGTGTTGGTGTTAGTATATGCCGTTAGCCTAAATATATGTATCTATAGCATCAGAGTGTCAAGGGTGAGCCTGAGGTTAGTGGTGTCTAGGAGAGGGAGAGTGTGTGTTTATGTGAACTGAACCATCACTGAAGCCAGCCAGGGCTGACCCTGCCATATAGGGGAAATAAGGAAATCAACCTGGGGTTGGTGGTATTGCAGAGACGGGAACTCCCACAGGCTGTCCCTGATGGAAGCTGATTATACTAATGTTGATGTAATGCTCTGTAAGAGCCCATGTCACTGGTCTACTACATGCAGTGCAATGGCAAGCAAACAGTTATAAAGACACTTAAGTTTAGTTTTTATCATATATAACATGTAGAATAATAACTAAATTATCTGTTTAAAAAACATAACAAATCCCATCAGAATTCAGCACAATGTAAAACATGTGGGGTGTTTTTTTTGTTCCCCGGTTATTTAAAATTACCCAGAAATAGAACGCAGAAGACTTGCCACATTACTTTAACATGCTCCATTTCATATGCAATCAGGGTATTCTTAAGCATGAATGGTGTATTAACTCACCTATTTTTTCCACCACCTGCAACATGACTCCTCCAATGTGAGTGTCACCCGTCACCCTGAGTGTCACTGGGTCAGCTTCATCTTCTAGCTTATGCATATAAACTTTCAGTTCCCAGGACGAATCTATATAGTCTCCACTTGATGTCTTGATTCCAGCCATGTTTTTGGTTTCCACACCACTCTGATAAGGAAACAGAATAGTTTTAACCCCCCTTTACTATATTATATAGTATTGCTAAAAATAATTATTGTCCAGCTTGAAGCGAATTCATGATGGTAATAGTATTCTTTATTAATATCTATCAGCTTCTATCCTCATATTAGACATATATACATTTCAAGTGAAGAGATTATTTGGTCTCCATTGTTTACATTATAATACAATTAATTTATGATCCAATGCTCCCACTTGTCCTGCTGTCAGCTATGGATGTGCTAGTGGCTCTCAGCAGGGTTATATAACACATGTTACCGGGTTAAAAGAGGGAGAAAGGGAGAGTGTGCATATATGTATGTGTATTGTGTGTGTTAAGTGACACTGTGTCAGTGTATCATGTTACAGTGTTTGTATGTGCCTCCGGTATTCCACTACCCTCTGTCTAGCTGTACAGGACAGTGCAGTCCCGCAGGTGATGGAAGTGGAAATATAAATATATATATACTGTATTTATATATATATTTATATATATATATATATACTACCATTCAAATGTATGGGGGGTATTGCAGTGCTAACATAATTGCAAAAGGGTTTTGAAATTATCAATTATCAATAACTTAAACTCGAATTAGCTAACAAAACATGCCATTGCAACACAGGAGTGATGGTTGCTGATACGCCTTTGAGGATATTTCTTTACTCTGAAAGGACAACTGTAGTGGAAAAAATTTGGCAAATTTAAAAGTCATGCACAAAATGGCAGACAATGGTAACAAACTGGCTGCACTCACATACAGACAGGTAACATATATCTTTAGACAGATGTGAACGATATCTTACTCAATGTGAATGAACCCAGCATGCTAGATGGGACTTGAAAAAAAGATATTTCCCATACTCTTGCATTATAACACTCATGTTGTTAGCAACTGGGAACTTATGGGCCCGGCTACCCAGAGCCTATTCTTGCAGGACATGGCCAGGATTGCCCACAGATGTCTGTGGGCGGTCCCGCTGATGATGGTGGTTGGTCACAGTGATATCATTGGGTATTCCCACTTGCATCACAGGAAACAACATAAAGGGAAAATGTATATAGCGCAATACGTTGGAATTTTACATATACAGATACAGTGCCGTTACACACGCCTGCATACAAGCACATATACACTGGTCTTACATACATACTTTGCCCATGCACACTCATATACATGCCTGTAGTCACACACATATATACACTGCACTTACAAACGCCTGCATGTATGTATGTATATATATATATACAGTATCTCACAAAAGTGAGTACACCCCTCATTACAAGCCGGCACCGTGGCAGAGCAGGGAGACTCGCCGTAGGACTCTTCAAAGGTAAGTACTGGGGGGGGGGCGTCGCGTAAGTTTAAAATGGCCGGCGGGGGGGCGGCATTTTAAACTTCGCCCCAGGCGGCGTTAAGTCTTCGGCCGGTCCTGGGTCTCGCCATGGTCGACCAAAGAAGTTGAGTGCACGTGTTCAGTGTCATATGCAGAGGTTGTCTTTGGGAAATAGAAGTATGAGTGCTGCCAGCAATGCTGCAGAGGTTGAAGGGGGGGTCAGCCTGTCAGTGCTCAGACCATACGCCTCACACTGCATCAAATTGATAACGACCCCAAACACACCTCCAAGATGACCACTGCCTTGCTAAAGAAGCTGAGGGGGCAGGGGGCGCCTGTTACCCAGACCAGCCCTTGTTTTTTGTGCTTCTTCAAGTGTACTAGAATTGATACTGTTTTGAAGACAATGAGTGCTCACACCAAATATTGATTTGATTTATATTTTTCTTCTGTTCACTAACTTTGAATTTTGTTAAATGATAAAATTAACTAACGTGTCTATTTTTGAAAGCATTCTTGCTTTACAGAGATGTTCCTATCTGATTACAGCCCACTCTGGAAAAGGTAAAACAATGCTACATGATCTAGCGCTAATTGTGTGTTAGCTGGCACTATTAGTGTAAGTGTATATGCGTGATACAATGTGTGTTGGGGTAAGCTGATGTATAGTGTAAGGGGAGCTCAAGGGTACACTATTGTACTTCCTCCTCACACTAAATGGTGTCAACCCTATCCTCCCAGCTACGATGATGTTGTTAATGGGCCCACCCTGAAGAGTCTACATGTGTTTTTTTATTATATACTGATTGTTAAAATTTCAGAGAGTACAAAATACAGAAAAAATTATGATCTTGTTCTAACCTTATTTTCAAACTAACATAAATGTCCTTTTTTACCCACAAATTATGTTAGCCTTCTGTGTTCCCACTGCTGTACGTATTTCTAGTTTCTCACTCAGAATCTTCCTTTGTAACGGTCTGGTAACAGTCAGCTAAATACTCACAACCCTAGAAGTATGACGTTGCCTCTTCCTTTACGCGGTTACCTCCCTAAGAGGATAATGCTTCCTGCCTCTGCACTGTATATTCCGCCTGTTCCCTCTGTGGCTGCTGAATTAATTGTTCTTCCCTCTTTATGTTGTCTGTAAAGACTACAGTATATAAGAGAATGAAGAAAAATAAACAAACAATAGTTAGACTGAAGACAAATGATGGTAGTTATTATGTAAGTCTAGCTGACTAGCTCAATGCATAGTTATGTTTGGGTTTTGCAGGGCAGACTGAAGAAACCTTTAGGGAAAAAAGAAATAGACATGTAAAACAGACGTGTTTACGGTGGAAGGTGTTGTTACTCAAACTCTCCAAATTAATAACCAAAAATAAATAAATAGCATCCAATAGGATACACTCAGGGAATTAAAAAAGCAGTGGTCACAGCAGTGGTTTGGAAGATTGGGAGATGGCAATTGTAGTATCACACAAAAGCTAGCAGAGAGACTCAGCCAACTACAGACCAGTAGATGTTACAGTATGTGTGTAATGGGAAAACGAATGGAAGCAATGCTGAAGGAAAATGATTGTTAAATATCGAAAAGGAAATAACTTTCAAGTCCAGTGTTTTACTGGCCTTGTTAATTTAACCTATTTTCTTTTACTGTGCAAATAAAATAATTGACAAGATGGTCTCTATCTAGATTCCAGTAAGGCATTTGACACTGCCCTTATAAAGGACACATAAATAAATTGTAGTGTGTGGGCTTATATGTTAAGAGAGAAAAATATGGATATGGATTATGTGTTTTTACTAGTAGAGTACTTTAGAGATTAGTAATGCGACCCACACTTTGTATTTGAATTAGTAATGCCACCCACACTATTTTTGTTAGTGATATTACAAATGGTTTCAAAGGTACTGTATGGTTTTTGCAGTCGATACAAAGGTCTGCAACCGGGTAGACAACCCTGGGTGAATATACTAAATAGTTAATGACTTATGTAAATAAGAAAAAGGTTGAGTAAAATACTGCGCTTGGTACATACAAATCAATGGCAAGACATAATATTAGGGGTACTGTGCCATTGGTGAGGAGGCCTGAGGACTTAAAGGCAAATATAATGTTAAAGGAAATGTAACAAAGCAGCAGAAAAAAGCAGTGTGCAGGTTTGTATAGCTAGAGGCATTAGCAGCAGAAGCAGGTAGGTGGTTATGCCACTTTACAGATCTCTGGTCACACCTCTCTATAGAACTGTGTATAGTTCTGGAGACCACATCTCTAAAAGGATATAGACATTCTACATAGAGTTCAGAGAAGGGCTTCGAAAACTAAATGGTTTGCAAGATAAAAAAATTAAAAAGGTAAAACTACAAGATCTCAATATGTATAGCTTGGAAGTAAAAAGGTAACCAATTTAAATGCATAAAGGGATTCAAAAAATGCTGTGTGATATATATTTTAAAAGAGGAAAAATGCTTGGACAAGAAGTCTAAAACTAAAGTGTCAGAGGCTTTGATGTAGCGTAAATTTCTTCAAAGGTTCATTTGTAGCTCTGGTATCCACATACCTTATGTGCACTGTTCTTGTATGTTAAATGGGAGTTCCCTCGGTTAGAGATTCATTCCTTTGGCTACACTTGACTCCAACCCTGCTTCACCCCTCTGGTAGTGCTCTGTATGCTCTGTGAGACTACTTGTGTGGCTGATGTGCTCTCCTCAACTTCCTCCCTCAGCTTCCTCCCTCACTTCTCCTTTATAGAAAAGATACGCCTCTCTTCATAACACACAGTTATGCATACTTTTCACAACAGAGGACAGGCACCATTTAGCATGGCCCCTTCAGCATAACAAGATATTGTGGACCATGCTATGTTTCAGCTTTGTGGGAGCAATTTACGAAAGAGCCTTTTCTATTCCAACATGACTGTGCCCCAGTGCACAAAGCAAGACCCATAAAGACCAACTGCATATTAATGTATAATGCATTAACGTCCCTGTTGGTTTAATGGTAAGGTTTGTCCATATAGTGTAGATAATTCAGTATTTCATGGTGCAAGTCCTGACAAAATCCATTAAATCATTCTTAGACCACTATTATTTACTACATATTGCAGATTAAGCAGAGTGCAATAAAACAGCTGCTGTAGAATCTGTACATAAAATTGTTTAATATCTGCTAATAGCTACTTTTTGTGTCTAATCAGGAAACTCTTAAAATCCTTACTGCATTAGAATCAACCGCATTGAAAAGAAATGCATTGGCCACCCAATTCACTTAAATAGACATTATTTTTATAAACTGTGATGCTAAAGGGTATGTACATATTCAGAAAAGTATACAGCTGCATAAGGTGATATTCACATAAGACGAGAGATCATACTGTGACATGAAAGTTTATTTTTTGTGCCTGATTATGAATAATGTGTGCATTAAGTTCGAGTGATATGTGGACTAAGTGGCCATTTTGTGTGTTTACGTCAAGTTGGCTGAGTGGTCATATTGCTTGAGTTTGCATCACATCGTTTGAGAGATGAATTAGACAGAAAGCGGGTAAAGCTTAACACCACTTCGCTGAGAAGAGTAACCCACAGACTTCACAGTAAAGTTCCTTGGTATGGTCATGGGGTTTGATGAATGTGGGAGGAAAAAAAGTGGTAGAATATTTAAAATGAGGACTGAACGTTTGAAGCTAGGTCCCTACAAATGTACCACACAATAACAGCACTACAAAAGTTTAACGTAATTGAAGAATTGATTAAAAAAGGCAATAAAGAGTCTGACGCTATAAGTTTAAGTGAACTTCATTGGTTGAAGGCAGAGGAGGCCCCTGCCGGCGACCAATAGAGTTGCTCATACGGACCTTTAAAATCCTGGCACCAAGCTGCTGCGTAGTGCATACTGCGTTAACCCCGTATTACAAAAAATGAAGAAAAAAAACGAGCACGAAGATTCGCCCGAAATTAACACAGGAATGGGAGAATATTAGTGGAATACAAACATGAAGACAAAAATGAAGAGTTGGCCGGCGCCCAAGTCTAGCAAATATACATAAAATTGCTTTTATGGTATGCCCCAAATCTGATGTAATTGTTCAAATGATTAAAAGGTATTCCCATGAAACAAATCATTAACCCGTTTAATGTCCTTTTGCATACCAAATGGATAAACCTATGTTAGGAATTAATAAACTTAGTGTTTTAAATGGGGTGACCTTTTTCAATGCCATATTAGAGGTTTCCAGAGTAAATTTTACGTTGGGACGAAGATGTTTAGGCACCGGTGCGGGGAACTCTGATCTCTGACAGCCGGGGAAGTTATGCGCGATGGACGCAGACAACCCCCGCTGCTAGCCACACCTCCTTCCGGCTGCAACGTAAGTTGTCTACGCGAATCGCGTAGACATCTACACGCTGCCCCGGCTA
>VKOC01018853.1:0-70791 GCA_009364415.1 Spea multiplicata | reverse complement strand
CCATTATATTACATCTATAAATACAAAAAAATAGGGTATATATTTCTTGTTTGGTAATAATTTCAAAATGTTAATTCTTTCAATTGGTTGATGGTTCCTCTGAAAATTAAACCTTGCTGTACAAATTTCTATGAGTTAAAAAAAATCAAGTTATTTTTTTTTGCAAATATAATAGCTAAAGTTCCCTCCACTGTATCATCCGTGCATGCTAAACCGTTTAGTGTATAATTGTCTAATTAAGAGGAGGGGGGGGGAACATTAGGAGATTGTCCTGGGCGCTAATGGAATCAGTTAGGCATTGTTGAAATTATGTTAAGCTACGTTGTCATTATTCATACAACGCAAATATAATTTAAGTCAATTTACCGACAGAGTGTGCGGGCTTCTCATATTCTGTTAGTGCCGACCTATTCGGTGACCTTTTAGTTTTGGGAATTATGGGGAGGATGAATAATCATACCTGGGCACTTAAAATGAAAATGCATTTGATTACAGAACTGTCATCTCCTGAAATAGCAAAATTAACCAACCAAAATGCCACGTTGATAATAAACTGCTAATGCGGTGTTGGAAATAACAGCCCTGATGGATGTCTAGCTTTTTGGTGGCCTCAAAAAAGAGGAATACGTATTAAACTTAAAGCAGGAGAACACTTCCTCTGCAGTCCATCGGTTAGTGACACTGATTGGCTACTCAAAGCGGCCAATCAGTAACCGAAATTGCTTCCGTTGAAGTCAATGGAAGCTCTTTCTTTGTGTGGGCATTGGGAGTCTCATTAGAGCCCCCAGGGGCATTAGAGTGCTGGAGCTGACTGTATCATGTAATAAGAGATGTGTTCGGGCCGAGCATATCTCCTGAACAGCAAATATGAATTAATATGCAAGCTGTTTTACCATTCAAGGGTCTGTGACATCAGACAAGTCTACTCGGTCTAACTAATCTAACTTGA
Organism: Spea multiplicata; assembly: GCA_009364415.1. Lineage (NCBI taxonomy): Eukaryota > Metazoa > Chordata > Amphibia > Anura > Pelobatidae > Spea > Spea multiplicata. Next base: position 69,842 of record VKOC01018853.1, on the reverse strand, counting down.
CAGACTACTCCACAAGGCATCCCGTTGGGTGCATAAAGAGATGTCAGTATGGCAATCCTTATAGCTACCCTGAGGGCCATTTTTGGAGTAGTTCACACAATATTTAGCCGTCGCCCGGTCAACATCCGCTGTAACCAAACTCTACAGATCACCCACACATAGATATGATGAATACTACAGAGATCTATGACTTCAAAGATCTGAATTCGGAGCTTTAAGTATATGCTTTCCATCTGCTGCATCCCTTCAAGCGAAATACACATGGCTGCAACGATAAGAGGCTGGCTTCACTTTTATGGTGCGTATGTCGGCGTATACATCCTCTAATACTGCCTTAAATTAGCACAAAGGATAAAAACAGAAGCCTGCATCATTTAATTAGAGTCCTAATTATATCATAAGTGGCTGATATTGTTAACATCCTAGCAACAAAACATCCAGAAAAAAATTAATTAGCTCTTGAATTTCAAATTAATCTAAGTACGCATAGTGAAGGCCAAGATGAGGGATCTGAGTAATTCTGTCATAAATCATTTCTCATAAAGCTTCACTGCATTGGTGTATTTTTAAAGGCTAAGAAGCTCCAAATAAAGTATATCTAAGACACAAATCAGGCAAAAAGCTTAATATCGTTAACAATTATTGGGATATTGAATAATTGTTTCATAAAACTGAAGATGTTGCGATTGTAATGGACTTAAAAGTTTCCCTCAATATTTCTGTGTAAAGGTTTGCATGGATTTTCCTTATTTAAATGCAAGTTCCAGGCGGCTAGAATTGTTTCTAGCAACTCTGTTAAAACAAATGTGCACTTCCACATGTGGCCACTGGGGGCATTCTGAGTATGCATCTGGCGCTTCATATTGTGGTTAATCTGAATTATTTTTCTAATGGGGGTGTTTATGGTGTTGGCAATCCACTTTGGGCATATATATATAGGTAATAACTAAATAGTTTATATTTGAAGCCACTATATTGCTGCGAAAGTTAGCCTTTCTTGAAAATACTAAGCCAAACATTTGCAGCTGCTAACTTTTCTGTTATTCTCCAAGGAAGATCATCTAAGTCCTTATTGTGGTTATTAAAGTGCACCTGCCATCATACAAATGACACGTTATTATTTAATAAGGGTTAGCATTCCACCTACATATTGTGCTAGCCATTTTAAATGTGTGTGAAATGTTATTATGTTTTAATACTAGGATTATATCGTATGGTGTAAGGTTTCCAGCTAAATCGAGGCACTGCCAAACTCATTAACGGGACAGTGTAATGTCCCAAACAGACTCATTAAAAGGTATGTACCGGAGGTGGAAGCTGCAGCTCCCATCAGTGGTGGAAAAGTCGATTTAATGTATGGCAGTGCTTTCCACTTGCACATGGGGTGAGAACTAGTTAGACCGCCAGCACTGGAACTGACTGGCAGTAAGTATATCACATGGCAAGAGATGTGTTTACATAGAAGACAGAAGAAGGGGGCGGTCTACTGCTTATAGAGGGCTCTGCAGTCCCTTTAAGACACTATTGCAATCACAAGTTGGATATAACCTCAGACCAAGTTAGTCCCATGACTGAAATAATAAAGGGGTACACATACATGTGCTAACAACTTTATTAGTAACATACAGGTTGGGTATCCTTTATTAAGAATGGATTGGGACCAGAAGTATTTCATATTTTGGATAACGGATCTGTTCAACTACACTTATTCATTGGTCGCCCTCATCAGAAACTTGGTGTGCTGGTGTCAGAGTATGGTGGACTCCACTCTCTGGTTAGTCTCGTGGTGCCCAGCCCAAATCACCCCTTGCCTGTCAGGCAGAGGAGCGGAAGTGGATCCAGGAAAAGGATCTACTGGCTACAGGTCAGACACCAGCAACAGGAGTTTTCCTGCTCCCCCAGTCATGAGTAACCCTTATGGAATTACATATAAATTAATTATAGCTATGAATATAATGATGATTTCTGGCACATTACTTATATAGGTGGTTACCTGGCATTCAGGGTGGTGAACAGCGAGTGAGTGAGTGGAACAGCCTTCCGGTAGGAGTGATACAAATTAATACGGCTACCCTGAATATAATCAAAGACCAAAATAAAGTCTTATCTGTCTTCAAATTCAATGTTCTCAGTGCTCATTCCCCATTCATTACTAGCCTATTAAAGGTACACTTCAGCCATCGTGTGCACTTTGGCCAAACCTGGAGGAGGAGAGGTCTGGAGGACCACTTCTGGGACATCCCCAAGGTTGACCATGGGAGGAATGGTTGTAGTGGTGGTGGGGAGTTTGACAATTTAGCAACAAGTACCATAATCCAGGCATTTTTGCACATGCCCACACCGTTCCATCCTATTTTCTGCCCATAATGCCCCTAATATGTAAATAAAAAAGTATAAACTTTTGCCCTACTCCATCTTTTATTCCCTTTAATACAATTCCCATAGGTGTGTAATTGAAATGTCTTTAATGAATGCGGTTTGACTTTAGAGTAACATTTTGAAAGGTAAAACAAGCACGAATTTGGTGTTTTCATCACCGTATTACTACGTGTCCCATCAAACTGAGTAAAAAAGATAAGAGGCCCATTATAAGCTTTGATTTTTGTAATTACCCTCTTAATGAGAACCTCTGACTAATTGCGCTCATTAACAGCCTCTAAAAAAAGAACTTTTGATAGACGTCTCACTCTCGTCCTCCTTGTTTGCACTCTTTTATAACTAATTTGCTGACAAACATAATATGTCCTTTATACAAACTTAGATCATCTCGTAGTTGTCTTTCATTAAAAAAAGTTACGTTACAGAAAACATGCGCATCTACATTTTGTATTGGGTATGTTTAAATCGGTTCTCTGGGGTTCTCATTACCTGAGGATAAAGAATATTAATTAGGGGAAGAAAAATCATGTTTCATCATTTTAAAATGTGCAAATTGGTTTATTAAAATACATAGTCTTATAATATATATTTTTTTCAAAGCCTCTTATTTGGAATAATGTTATGGGTTTAATAATAGCCCTTTGTCAGTCACCCCGGCACACTCGGCACATCTGGATAAATACAAATCTACACATACAACATTTCTATAAAACATATATTTTCTGACCGTGTTTGGTTAGTATGGTCGGTGGGGTTGGATTTGCATCAGTAGCACTGTGAGTGGTCAGAGGTTGAGTTTGCGCCAATGTGACGAAGGTATGGTTAGCATGTGTGTGTGTTGGGACAAATTGCTGTTACTGAGGGTCATAAATGCCGCTTTTTGGGATCTTATGCTAGTTTAAATGGCCTTGGCCTTTACCTGTTGATCTATCCATGAAAATCCAGCATTGTGCCTTTCTGTGTCTCGGACATCCAGTATGGGAAACTTTGAGTTGGAGCTTTGGAGCTCCCTGCTCTCCAAATGCTCCTTCCCAGGGACCTGTACATGCAATTTGCTAGAAGGTCAAAGGATTAATTTAAACATGCGTGGGATAGTCATATGGCTCGTGAATCTAAGACAAGACCAACGACTGATTTAGGTCTCTACATCGGGAGAAATAGGCAGACTAGATGGGGCAAATCTGCTATAAAAATGTAGTGTATGAATACAAAGAAGGTCCTTGCTCTGGGGAGAGTGATAAGTAGTCGTATGAGCATGTGTCTTCTTATGAGGCTGTCAAACAATACGAAAATTCATAGTATAGTAATGTAAATATGTCAAAGGCTGCTTTTATGTTATGCACTCACATATGGGTGAAAAATGTATAGGGTCCTCAATAGTGGTGGTAATGGTCTTCTTGTCCCCCTGTTTGGCACAGAAAATGTAGTGTACGAATCAACGTGATAAACAAAAATAGGCAATAAAAATAGTAGCTTCCTGCTATTAATGCCATCGGCCATGCAACCCAGCACCCAGCGTGGCTTTACTGATGCTTTATTGCATTGTCTGCTTACCTTTTGATTCCTTAAATCCCACTCTTTTGTGTTGTGGAATACCGCTTATTGTGCAGAATATTTGCTTGGGTTAATAAAGTCCTATAGATCCAACACCAAACACTATATGAGCTTTTATGGATGTTTCAGGATCAGACAAATATCCTTGGCTATCCAGCTACACAACAGGGTTTTATATAAACCTTAAAAGAGATCAGCGTTCCAACAACAAATGTCGCCTGGTTACAAAATAAAGTCTAAGCGACACTTGGGATGAATACTGTAACTGTCCAAGGTCCTGAACTGTTTTCAGCTTGAATTTAATTCACAGGGTTAATGTTATAATCCCATAGATTTCTATTAACGATCTTAATTGGCTTGCAATTTAAAGCGGTTATAGAGGTCCATTCTCTAAAGGAGTGCATGTAAGTTGGCAGAAAATGCGGGTTTGCAGCGACTTAAATCCAACTCGTGAATTCACTGTTGCCAATGTGCTTTTACATTTGCATAAATTAACATGGAATTTGCATGTATTTGACTGCAGGATAGTCCATTTGATGCTAATTAAAAAAAAAAGAAAAAAAAAGCAAGCCGCTCAAGGACTTCTAAACCCAGGAGTCACTTCGGAGTTCCAAATGTGAGCTGGAACTATTACGATTTAGAAATATTGCATCCTCGGGGGATAGGAAGGTGACATGCAAGTCACCTACACAATGTAAAAACCTATACACATTTCTTTCTTTTTTTTTTTTTAAATTAAAACATTTAATCATGCAATCCTGTTAACTAAAAGGGCTGTCAATCCCACCCCCCACCTTGCGTGTGGTGGAATACTAAAATAATCAGGGACTGTAGAGCCCACTTATATCTACATTTGCCCTTCATCACATGGCAGGTGGAATGAGGGATTAGTATGTAAAAATAGAGTAGAAAGATAAACTCTGTAGGTTTTTTTCTGTTAAAATGTACTTTCTTGTTTAATTGGCAACTGTGTGTAATTGTAAAAAAAAAAATAATAATAAAAAATCAGGCTGCAGTAACTCTGCCGACCACAAGGTGGCATGTGTGGATAGTTATAGATATAACATACTCGACAGTAAGCATGATGGATGACCCTACACTTACCAAAGTGCTATAGGTATAAATTACTCGGTTATTGTGAAACGCTTGTAAGCAAAGTGTCTGTAAATCCTCACCTCTGATTGATATAGGCCATTAGCTGTATCTGACCAAAGCCTATAGTTATGCACCGCTTCTCGGCACAAAATTCTATTCAGCAAAGCTGACGGGGACTTTTAGGGCACAAATGTAAATGACCAATTAATATAAATGTTTAAAGTTGACAACCACTATAGTACAGAGTACATTATTAAAAATGAAGCCTCAGGGGCCACATGATGCACACACATTGGACAATAAGATCTAAACAATTAGAAGGGGGGGAAAGTGAGAACGCACACGCTACTGGGTCTTTCAATTAAACATGTTGAGAAAGTCATCAGACTAGGGTAAATATCTAAAAAGGATTCAGCTGGTGGTCTGTACTTAGTAATTGGCCCCTCTGAGTATCTGTGGTGCTATCCTGCCTAAAGGAATGTCTGCAATGTTGTAACGTTGAGTCCCACCAAATAACAATATAAAATATAACCTTTATTAATTAAAACAGCAAAAACTATCAATGGGTGTCGGATTATATCTTTGTCACTAGTGAGTGAAAGAGTTCAGAGCAGCAGTTATGTGAATAAAGGCCAGAAGGGTTAATAAAAAAGGACAAGTATTTGTCCTGTAAACAAATTTCACAAATGGACTTCTGGCAAAGGCAACATCCCATTCCACGCTCAGTCACTGAGCTTATCAGTACGACTCAGTCCACTGCCGATGTTTGCCTATGGAGACGGCTGCCCATGTGTTTCATTTTATACACCTGTTAGCAATGGGTTAGGCTGAAACACCTAAACTCAATAATTAGGACGGGAGCCCACACATTGTTTGGTCTGTTTTATTCTTAAGTCGTTCTCTTTCAACTTGTTATACTGTATAATTCTCATTTTTGTTTTTTTGTTTTTCTCTTATAGATAATATTGTGGATAAACTGCAAAAGAAATAGAATTTCTTTTATATATATTATTGGCAGTGTTCTAAATGTGTGCAGTTACCATGGAAATCAATGGAAAAGTCCTGCTGGACTAACGATAGCAATTAATACTTGCCCTGGAACTATGTTCTTTGCTACAACTGCTAACACTAACCACAATGTCTAATTATATTCTGCTCAGTGAGCAATTACCCTTGAACCTTCACGTTCCCATCTCTTCATTGCTATTTTTATTGTCACATTGTTAGAAATGCCACATACAAAGTATTGAATAGTGCAGAAATACTGACTTAATATTGTGTATTGTGTATGAATGAAGTTCATAGAAAGGTTAAATATACCAGCAACACTTTCCCTTTCAAAAAGTTCCATTACGCGGTGAAACAAAAAATGTTGTACGTTTTGCGATCAGATTATGGGAAGCAAGAATATAGCAGCAAAAGTTTGTGTTTAGGAGTCTTTAGGGTGATTTATGTTTCTAACAGTGTTGAGTTACATGCCCCCTGTATTAAAGGAGTATCTTACTTTTTGTGATTTGCTTTCGGAAAAGTCTGAGGATCGCTTCTGTATAATATATGAAAACATCATCATCGTTTAGATGTTCTGTGTCCATATTAAATTAATAAAACAAAAAACAGAGTCATGAACCCCACACAGTGCTCCACCCCACAGTCATCCCATTTTCCTTTTCTTCTTGACTTCAGTGTGTTTATTGATTAAAATAGGCTCCATAGACTTTAAATTAAGATGCAGTGTATCCTCCATCCACTAGGAGCTGCTGGTGTACAGAAGTACATATACATTCTCTTGTGCAACCAGCAGTCATTTTTCAAGCCGCTGAGATCTGGCGCCGAAAGGATTGTTTATATTCTTTGTTTTCTTTTGGATCTAATGTTTTTTCCACTTATTTTAATAAATGTTAACCCAATCTACCTCCTCACCCAGGGTATATGGGTGAGGTCAATCCGCCTTCCTTCAGAAGCCCCTATAGTCACGTATGTATGTATGTATGTATGTGTGTGTGTATGTATATATATATATATATATATATATATATATATATATATATATATATATATATACTGTATGTTCTCCTACATAGCACTGTCTCCGTAACTATGGCTTTTTCAATAAAGACCAGCGAACTGCAACCAAGTATTCCACACTCAATTATATTTCCATAATATTGTTGGATGTATGAGACATTTCTATAATACTCCTATGAAACTGTGCCAATTAAATTATCTCAGAGAGTGAAGGAAGAGTTTGGGATTTCCAGAGTTTGGGAACTCTGGCTACAAGTGAGTAGTGTCTCGGCTCTCATTATCTGGTGCAGCCTTGCCCTTTGAATACATGCTGTTTTCTGGAAATGGGGCCTTTCCATGGTGTGAGTTGTCCAGGCTTTTTCTGTTTGACTTGCCAGCTCCAGCCCGGTCTGTGAGCCTCCAGTGTATTCTACCCACCTGGCCTAGTTGCAGTCCTGCGGTTGTGCAACAGCCCATTCTCTGTGCTTGGTCCTGTATGTACTGACTTGTCCTGTTTTTTACTTACTGGTCCTGTTGGTACTCTCCTATCCAGCTCTGTATAGCCAGCTCTGTGTGTTTAATCTAGCCTGCCTGTACCTACCGGTTATTTGTCATGCACCATGATGTACAGGAAACATTCATCACATACCCTGCATCTATTCTCCTCCCTAATTTCTTTGCCCGTGTTGAGACAGCAGTGGGTGTTTTGACGGTACATTTTGTCATGTAAATACATGAACCTTTTTTTTTGTATTAAACTTGCATACCCTCGCCCTTAACTCACAAGATTTAAAGTTGCATATCCTCAAATGCTAAAACAACTCACATGTTGATACATATGCAAGTGGGTTTGCAGGTGGTAGCATGTGAGGGCATCTAGCCTCGGTGAAGTTCTGCCAGTGTGCAGTACACTCGAAAGGGATGCCACAATGATTACAGCGATTTGTTCCATACCACCTGTTCTTTTTTGGTCCACCATTTCACGATGACATCGAATGTCCTGATGTCCAAACTGATTAATTACATATATCATTTAAAAATTCTTTGTTGAAAAGGGAAAAATGTGAAAATGTGAGCAAATTAGTTTGTTGAGTGTTCAACAGTCGATTCCAAACTTTCATAGGGTGTAGCCAGATCATTAATGGGTTATTGTTACAGGTAAGAGACTATTTCATTTACCACTATAGATCGTTTAAGCAACCAGCAGATCAACAGATCTATAATCCAAGTACCTTTTAAAGCTTTGTCATTCTCCTTTACAACATGTGCATTTCATACAATGTCCTCTTCATACAATGTCCTCTTCATACAATGTCCTCTTCATACAATGTCCACATACTGTGTTTCATAGCAACAAAAGACTTCTCAAGGCTTTTATTTCACAAAGCCCCCATACCAAGAAGATTCATTGGATAAACTAATTAGATACAATGACCTTTATAATCTTATACTTTTCTAGAATGGCGCTTGAGTTTGTATGAATTGAGGTCAATAAAATGTAGAATTTGGTCAGTTGAAAAGGTAAAATAAGTAGTAAAAATAGATGTTGTGGGAAAAAGTAAAATAAAGCTATTTTGTTCTAACATTGTTAGTTTATTTCTGAAACATAGCCAACTGGTGTTTCAGATAAGAACATCAATTTACTATCGATATGCCCTGCTTCTTTAAAGGCTATTAGGTTTTCTATTATTAGGACAGATAAGGGTGATGGTTTTACTGCGAGAGAAATCATGCAGTGGATTTTACTCGTCGACAGCGCTAAGTCCTTGTCATTTTATAATGTTTCAGGAAAATATTTTCAAGCGTGTATGAACCTGCAGGAATGAAGACACGGCATTTAGTTAATTTGTACTTTGTATGAATGAAGTTTGGCAAACAGTGAATGGTCGCAGGAAATTTGATGTCTTATCTAGAGATTACCGTATCACACTTATGTGTTACTACTGGGTCCTATGTTAGGTGGTCTACAGGTCAAAAATGGAGACTTGTAGGGTTATGATGCCAGATGCACCAGAGATTGCCTTACTCACTGACCTATGAGCAGCAGGAACTGGTGTGTACGTTAGTATGTTTTTTATGTAAGTGTTCTGGTGTAGATTGGTATTAGGAGTTTATTTTCCTTAATACCTATGTTAATTTAGCTGCCGTATTTACCATTATAAACGTAAGTAATTAAACATCTTGTAAAACAAAATCTAACGGTACACGTGAGTTTTTAGATGGTACTAAGTTAATGCTGGTTCTGATAGAAAGTGGTCAGAACACTGTGCGTTGCAGTTTGTTGCGTATGGGGCTTTGTAGCCGCAGACTAGTCGATGAGCCCATGTTGACCCCTGTCCACTGAACTGGACCACAGAGCAATGGAAGAAGGTGGCATGGTCTGATGCATCACGTGGATGGCCGGGTGCGTGGCTTACCTGGAGAACACACGGACGCATCCATGGAGGCCGCACCTTGCAGCTTACAGGACTTAAAGGATCTTCTGCTAACGTCTTGGTGCAGATACCACAGGTCTAGTGGAGCCCGTGCCTGGAAGGGTCAGGGCTGTTATGGCGGCAAAAGGGGGACCTACACAATATTATGCAAGTGATCATAATGTTATGGCTGATTGGTGTATATGGGTACTTTAGATAACCTACATTACAAAGAGTATCTTTCATCTAGTGGAAAATTGTCTGGCCCTGAGACCTTCTCCCGTGCAGAGAATGTTTAAAAGGACCATGCTCACGAGCCTATCCAAAGATTCATTGATTATAGGGTAGTGTGGCCCTTTCTATCTCATCTCGAATCATATTTCTCTAAAACATGGAAAATTCTTGCCCCAGAAAAAATCATATCTTCTGTAAGACTGAAAGAATGCAGGTCACAACCATGAGTTGAGATGTTATGACATTCATTAAATAAAATGTTTGGCTCCCCAGAATTCACATCATAGAAGGGTTTATAGTCAATTCTCCATTGAATATGTGAAACAGCAAAACCAGCACACACTTTAGTTTCACTGATCCTCCGAACCATCACATAACAATGGATCTATATCATAATTTCCATTATAACTCTAAGTGTAACAAAATTGTATGTTGATTGTGTAAACATATTAAACGTTACAGACCTTTAGCTAATACAGGGATGGTTGGTCGATTGAAGCTACCGTCACCAAAATGTATGTAATTTCATATATAGAACCAGTCAACAATGAACAATTGTCAGCCATATCGATTTTAAGTAGTCCGTTATGTACATCCATAATGGTTCTATTGTACATTATAACTATGTGAAGCTGGCATACAAAAGAACACTGAATTATTTCAGCTGAAAATGTACAGAGAACGTATAGCATCCTGATGACCGGGTTGATGTTTTGCAGAGAGAGTGTGTGTTGAGTGTGTCTGTCGCTTAATTTCTTAAGAAAAATGTCTGTCATCAGAGTTTGTTCCATCGCCCCTACTCTCGGGGTAGCACGTGTTACTGTCTATGCGTTTATGTGCATTATCTGCTATGAAAAGAATTGGTTCCTTTGCTTTCTACTCCTCCGTTGTAAAAGGGTATCTCTACCAGCTTCTATTTAACTGTTGCCAAAAGCAAATTGCAGCGTCTGAGCAATCATGCAATAAAGGGATTTCATGGAAAAAAGCTTTATTGACATATTTAGTTTAGCTGGTAGGCATGTTTCCTCCCCTTGTAAAGAAACATCTCTAAGAATATAATTTGCACGCAGCTCAAGAACCTAGTGCTATGTGTGTGTGTGTGTGTGTGTGTGTATGTGTGTGTGTATGGAGGATGACAAGACCTCCACGGTAATCTGATGTCAAATATGACCACCTAGACTCCAAGTCCGTCAGAAAGCTATTATATTACGTGGCAATAAGGTAATTAACACCTTTTTTATTAGAAGCAAGCTGTATGCTGAAACAGAGCAATAAGAGGGCTTCCAATTAGGAACGGTTTGGCTTATTCTTACTAATTTATTATACCTGGAAACTAGCCAGGTGTGACCCGGAGTCTCCGAGTGAAGTGATGTTTCCCCAGGGTCTCCGGGTCTGTTTTTTCTTTCTCCAGGCAGTAGAGCGGTATTCGGTCGCACCTATTCCGCACACATTGAATGTCTTACTCCCCGTCCATTAAGACTGTCTGGGATATCAGGGTATCTTTTCCATGCTACTTGAACCGTGAAACGGCGAACAGTGTGTTTTGCGTAAAGGGTGCATGTAAACTTTTCTTCAAGTTTACTTTAATTTTGTAAACTTTAGATTTACATACAAAGATGCGTTTTATGTATACATTTAACTAAACATAAGAGATGTATTTCCAGCATAAGTTTGTAAACCATATTAATATCTCCAATAGCAAAAAAAAACTAACATAAAAGCACCAGGACCAAGTTAGATAATGTCTTACAGCATGTAGTACGGAAGATTGCTGTCAGATTGTTTACGCTAGCAAGAACCTTAGAGGTCCACATTTTGTTTAAATTTTAACATTTTTTTTTATTCAATTATAAATTTAAAACGCGCTAATATACACTACTAATTTGCTTATTACAGCCTAGGACTTCAATTCACCTCCATAAATGTACCCAACACTATTCAATGCAGTTTCTGCACATGGAAAACAGACAACCAACAGGCAATGTAAAAACGTAAACTTCATGTAGTTTAACCCCTTCAGGACCGGGATTTTGATACTAACGTGTCGCTAAAGGACCGGAGCTGTTTTTGTGTTTTTGCCATGTCTTCTTTCACCTGTAATTTCTCTCTTATCAATTAGTGCACCCACACAAATCATATATTGTTTTTTTTCAGCACAAGTAGGGCTTTCATATGAAACCATATTAAGCTGGGTAGTACATTGTTTTGTTTGAAATAAACGGGAAAAAGTGGGGGAAAAATGAAGAAAACGCATTTTTTTACAGTTTTGTATACATACAAATTGTACACACATTGAACCAATGGGAAAAAACTATCCCAAATATATTCATTAACTTGTCCTGATTTGGAAACCACCCAACATGGCCAGGATTTTTATCTATTTTGACCGGTATAGGGCAAATATTGCAAGGCATGCATCACGTTTTTGAAATGTAATTTTTTTCAAATTTGGCATGGTAGTCTAATAACTGCAATAGTCGTCACAGATACTGATTATCCCCCAAAATTATATGTTTATGAACAGTAGATAAGTCAAGGTGTACAACTAGGGTCATTGTGACACTTTTCAAACAGGGATTTTATCGCCAATTGCTGCCAAATTTTGAGGTATTTTTATATTTTTTTGGTTTTTTTTGCATATGTTGCAATGTTGCTTTAGATTTTATATTATATTTTGTATAGAATATGTGCAACTGCAGAAAAAAACACCAAACTGTGTTCACCAACATCCCCCGGTTCCAACAAGGCCTCACATGCATGGTTCATGCATTTTTTGAGGAAGCTATGAGGGAAAAACTGGAACATGCGCATTTTAGTTTTCAAATTTGGAATTTTCAGAAATTGGTTTCCTGGGCCCATATCCCATTTGGGACATTTTGGAAGCCCCCCACTGTAAATTACCCCATAAAAGTATATATTTATGAACAGTAGACAAGTCAAGGTGTTCAACTAGGGTAGTTTTGACAGTTTTCAGCTAGCCATTTCTTCACTGATGTCTGCCAAACTTCACAGGGAAATATTTTTATTGCGTTTTTAACGCATACATTTCAATGTTGCACTGAATTTCTTGCACACCATAAGTGCAACAGTGGAAGAAAACACCATATTTTGTTCACCAAGATCCCCCGATTCCAACAAGGCCTCACATGCATGGTTCATGCATTTTTTAAGGAAGCTATGAGGGCAAAACTGGAACATGTGCATTTACATTTTTTTAAATATTTTTTTTTATCAGATTGCTTGTAAGTGACAGGTTTAGGCCGCTGACATCAATCAGGGAGACCGATCAATAATCAGCGACTTAAAATGTCACGACAAGTGATCAGGTAATAATTATGATTTTTTCATTTATTAATAATTTGTGTTTTTTCATAATTACCCTAGATGACCCCTCTCTCTTTGTAGAGCAGGGTCATCCGTGGGCTGCCATAATGATCCGATCACTCCTATTGGCCAGGAGCGATCTGATCAGCCCAGCATTTGACCTGGAAGCACCCTGGACTTTCAGGTCAGTGCTGTTATTTTTTTTTATTATTATTATTATTTTATTTTTTTTTTAATTTATTTTTTAATTTTTATTTTTTATTTTTAACTCTTTCAATGCTGATGCTCCATTGAAGCACAGCATTGATTGATATTTAGTTCCCACAAGCTTGTGGGGACTAATATTAACCCCTGCAATGCTGCGATGGGGGTCATAAACAATCGCAGCATTGAAGGGGTTAATTGAGGAAGAGGGGGGGTAGAGGTTAACTGAGGGGGGTGGGGCTGGTCTCCACACTCATGTGGAGACCAAAGAGCCCTGTCTCCCTGTCCCTGAAGCTGCCTCTGGCAGCTGGGACACAATCTCCAATGGACTGGAGATTGTAGGAGAGGAGTCTCTCTGATCAGCCCTACAGGGCTGATCAGAGGACTTCTGGGGGTTCGTTTTTGCTGCTGGAGGTCTGCCTGGGCTTCCAGGCAGACCACCAGTAGCAGAACCCCCTAAAAAAACGGGAATTAACCCCTTCAATGCCGCGATCGCGGTATTGAAGGGGTTAACTCTGCACTGATGCTCTCATGGAGCGATCAGGCAGCAGGGGGGTGTTGGATCAGGTCCCCACACTTGTGTGGGGACCCATTCAACACCCCCACCCCTTCCCTGAAGCTGCCTGTGGCAGCTGAAACAGCGATTTGCAGATTTTTCTGCAATCGCTGTTTCTGCCTAGAGAATCACTCCGTGGGAGTGATCGTAGGCTTGGGGGGAGGGCTTAGACACACTGTGCTGTCTGCCCAGGACTCCTGGGCAGACAGCAGCAGCAGCGCCCCCGCGATCACCGCGATTGTGGTGATGTGGGGGCGTTTTTTGGGATGGACGTACCTGGTACGTCCCGGTCTACAGGTGACTGTTAACCAGGAAGTACCAGGTACGTCCCGGTACTGAAGGGGTTAATAATAATAAAAAAAAACATTGTAGCAGTATGAATCTAAATCATGTTTCACACACATTGGGTGCTGCCCAACAGGATAATAATATTACGGCATGTTGATACTCCGACATAGGTTTAAAGGATTTGAGATATTAAATGTTGGGTAATAAAATTAACATTCCCCAAGCCAGTGGCACTCTAAGAAAAAAAAAACAAAAAGAACACTAAGTATATGTAAGAAACACTTAAGCTCACTAACATAACCAACTCAAAATCATGAATCTGTTAAGCAGGTCATGGTCAAAATCAATATTTTCTAGAATGCGGACCCAGCAGTGGCTTGTGAAAAAAATGATAGCCGATAAAATGGTAAAAACACATGAGAAGATGTATTAAAATGTTAAAATGCCACTAGTAAGGCAGAATCCAAGCAGTGGAAAAAAATAGGTAGAATACTCAAAATTGTTGTTCTAGAGAAACATAATTAGACCTCCATACATTTCTTCAGGAGAAAACTCAACCCAAACCACTAAGTGATATCTTAATGATGATGCATTTCATTGTCTACTTTACCATAATCTAGTTGAAACACTGCCTCGATGATTGATGGAATGTGTGTTATTGCCACGTACAGATTTCGGTTACATCAGTTTCATTTATAAAAGGTTCAGTCAAATATAATACACAAAAAATCAAATTACAATATCTTATTGTTATCCACGTCAGATTATCCGCCTACCCTAACACGTTTCGCCATAAGGCTTCATCAGCGGGTAGATGACGGATTGTCTAGAGTGACCTTATTTGCTTGAGGCGTTGGTATTCCTGCGATGGAAGTACTAGTATCTGTATTTTGTTTGTTTTTATATATTATACAGATTAATTGTTTGTTACTACAGGGAAGTAGTCTTGTAGTAATTAGATTTAGATCTTTTTCTTGAAGATTTTAAGTATTGCAGGGATAAACTGTGTGTTCCAAAATTTGGGAATAGCTCGAGACTGGTGTTCTAGCCGCCTACCTTCCCTATTTCAATTTTTTTCCATTTATTATTTTATTAATACTATTAACATATTAATATTAATAATAATAATCATTCTTTCTCTATAATCCCGAGGAAATAACACCACTCCTGGCACTGATCTGTAAACGTTATCTGGCTTGACGGAGCTTAATGATCTAAAAGCAAAATATCAAGTCTTTTCTCTAGTAACATAACATGTTCATTCATGTCATAATAAAACAGAAGTAACACAATCATTTTCACTACTTAGGGTCGCCATTTTTATGTGTGGAGATTATATTTAATTCTACTGGAACACACGTTGTCGCTTTCAGAGTAAGGAACAGATAAGTAATCATCACCTTGCCCTGTTCAGACCTTTCGTAGTAAATTCACATTCATACAACATGTGTGAATGAATGATTTAGGTTTAGAAAACAGTGACATCAGAAAAATCTTTTCTAGAAGCTGAGAATGTTTTCTCGGTATGAATGTATCGCAATCTTCTACAGTCCAAAAATTCTTAACTAAAAAGTAAAAACTAGTAACTGGCACAGTTACATAAATACCTATGAATAGGTCACATGATAATTAGTCGGATGTTCGTCTAGTAGACTGAGCCCAGATAACACATATAAACAGCTAATATGCAGCAACCATTTATTATGTAGGAACTAAAATATTTTTAAAATATAATTTTTTTAACGGGATACTAGTAACAAATACATTTTTTTGTGTGTGGGTTCCTTAATGTCTAAAAACTAAAAACATTGCTGACATTCTTACAATATATATATTATCTTATATTATAAATATTTTTATAGAGGCGAAGGGGAATTCTTCTTGAGATGCATTGTGGGTTTTCTAGAATCGATGTTCTAGTGTTATTATTTATTTAGCAATGTCCACTAAGTCATCCCAATAACCTCATTAAAATGTACTGAACGCACGCAGTCCTCATCCCTCCTCCATGGATATTTAGCTATGCCTAGCTTTTAATTTTTACTTGATACAAAGTAGCCGATTATTAACAATTCTACTGCTCCAACTTGCGTACTCTGCATTCAGCACCGCAACATCATAAATAAAACAAGATAAAAGTTGATGATCTAAAGTGGAAGGTTTGACAAGTCCATCAACATAAGTCAAGATGTCATTTCAAATTATAATAAAAGTGTAGCTACCTCTAATTCTTTATCTTTAAAGTAAAGAGCGAGTACAATGTTTTAAAAAAAAAATTAAAAAAAATAAAAATAGCTGGCTTGGTTTTAATGGCAAGAGCCTCACATTGTGCAGTGATTTTCTCCCCAAAGCCAGCTATGTAACCCCCAAAATACTTTTATCCAGGACTGCTTCCCCCCCAAAAAAAACCCTTCTCGATTCCTAAGGCAGTCACATCTGTCAATGTATCATCATCTATTTTAATTTTTAATTGTTTTAACCCAAAAAGCCTTCATTCGCAAGAAAGACACAAATCACAAGTATTAACTTCACTTGTCATTGTTATTATATCACCGAGCCTTAAGAGTAAAGATCAAGCACTGGGTATCTGTGCCCCCCTCTCTCTATTTATATGCTTAGCGCGTGGGAGGGAAATGGGTGGGACATGAACAAAATCGACCAATGGGTGGCACCTTACCAAATATGGAAATACGGTGCTGTGGGTGGAGCATGTGGGACAGGACTAGGACTGCCAACATACCCATTTTTCCTCCTTAGGTACACGCTTAGGGTACATGCCTGTTCAAAAGCGACCTTCCATAATACAGTTGTTGCACTAAAGAGGAAGGTTCAACTCCCTGATATTATGCAAAACTGAAAAAAAAAAAAACATTAGCCCTGTCTTTTTAGTAAATAATACCTAATTATTATGATAGATTTCTTAAGTTATCTGATTCAATCAGATATTATACAGGGCCATCTGAGCCCGTCATGCAAGAGAAGCCCACCAAAGTTGGCTGGTCATACTAAACAGTTGAAGTGCATTTTAGTGGATATAGCAGTTTGAGTTAAGCTGTATGTTATGTTTTTCAATGCTCTGGTTTTTATAGGGTTAATACAATGTGATTACAGAAATCCAGTGTAGGTCACATAGATGAGATGGTTTAGTCTTTTCAGGCCAAGCCTGTGGGCGATGAAAAATAACTACTAATATCAAGAACAGATATGGTAGCAGAGATGCCATTAGTCAACTAACTGAGCTTAATGACCATGCCTCGGATGTTTCCAGTTTTTTGTATTTTTTTTTCTTTTACAGAAAATAAACAACTTAACGATAACTGAACATCAAGTAATTGGCAATTCACTGTTGCCCGTAAGGAAAATTGGACCTTAGTGCACCAGCATGTTCTCTAAAAGCTAAATATTACTGTCCATAATAATACAAAAATGTTGAAATTAAATTGTGATTAAGTGATTTAAGTAATGTACAAATTGACATTGGAATGACATTGGAATTAAAAAAAAAAAAGATGCCTAAAGCCTTTTAGCTGACATTACTTTGGTTAATTGATTTCCTTTACAAACTAAACTAAAACAGTATTAGAACCTCTAGAAATAGAGGTAATTGTTTTAACCGTATTAGCAAAGAGAAAACCATCACTGCTCGCTATACAAATAGAAGTAACTTATCATATGTTTAGGTACATACATTTAATATTTTTTATGCTCACATATGTTATCCACAGTATAACAATAATAATGTTTCCCTCCTATCTGCAGAAACAGTGGGGTTCCACTTTCTACCCCTTGTGTTCAACCCCTGGGGTTTTGTGACTTTCCATCACATGACCACCAAAGAAGTTTAGTTTTGTTCTTCCCAAAGAAAGAGGGGGTTGTTCTGACCTGGGTTAGGTGTAGGGCAGCATAGATCCTTATACACCGATTACCCGTAATATGATGACCACCTGCCTAATATTGTGTAGGTCCCCCTTTTGTTGCCAGAACAGCCCTGACCCGTCGAGGTATGGACTCCACTAGACCTCTGAAGGTGAGCTGTGGTATCTGCACCAAGACGTTAGCAGCAGATCCTTTAAGTCCTGTAAGTTGCGAGGTGCGGCCTCCATGGATGCATCCCGGTGCCGCGTTTTCTCCAGGTAAGTGGCGCCCCCTGCCATCCACGTGATGTGAAAGAAAATGTGATTCATCAGAACTGGTCATCTTCTTCCATCGCTCCGTCGTCCAGTTCTTATGCTTACGTGCCCATTGTAGGCACTTTCGCCAGAGGGACGGGGTCTGCATGAGCTCCCTGACTGGTCTGCGGCTACAAAGCCCCATACGCAACAAACTGCGATGCACTGTGTGTGTTCTGACTCCTTTTTCAGCAATTTGAGCTACAGTACCTCGTCTGTTAGATTTGACCACATGGGACAGCCTTCTCCCCCCATGTGCATCGATGAGCCTGTACCGCTTTGCCTTTCTTGGACAACTTTCGATGGCTACTGACCCCTGCATACCTCGGACCCCCCCCACAAGAACTGCAATTTTGGAGATGCTCTGACCCAGTCGTCTCGCCATCACAATTTGGCTTTTGTCAAAGTCGCTCAGATCCTTACGCTTGGCCATTTTTCCTGCTTCTAACATCAACTTTGAGGATGAAATGTTCGTTTGCTGCCTAATATATCCCACCTGATGAGTGATGCCATCATAACAAGAGTATCCGTATTATTCCCGTCAGTGGTCATAATGTTATGGCTGATCCAATTATGGGCTTGGGTAAAATATCTAAAACAATAATAATGTAGGATGTGCGACTTGTATTAATATTTTTTTGGGGTGAAACAGTTAAACATAACAAAAAAAACCACAAGCTTTAATACACGCAAATAATGACTAAACCTGTAATTTAGTTAATAAAACTCAGATGTAGTAAACCCACCCCCAGCCCCTTGTTACTTAAGGAAATACTGCCAAACTAATCCATTAAGCCCGCTAGATAAAAAGAAAGAGAGACTTGTAGACCATTACTCTAACTCTACATGAGCCATCGATCATTAGTAGCACTTTTTCGAATCTAATTTCAGGTTGCACAGCCTACCACCTGCTGCTAAGTCCTCCGCATGCTTTATGTACCTCTATCAAATGACCTACTAGCTGTGTGATTAAAAAAAAAGTAGGAATCGGGTCACCCATTTGGGTTCTAACGGCGGAAATTCCGATATCCTTCCAAGTCTTTGGTTTCCTTTTGTACGGATGCCATCTGTCACCATGAAATCAACATTTACTTAAGAGAAGAAAAAAAAAACCCAAAACAGTCTCTTTGATGGTACATTAAGTTAAATAACTCCGTACTTCTAAGCACGATACCTCTTTTTATTTCTTAATGAACCCGAGCTATTGCTTTTAATGAAGAATTAAAAGTCACACGCTGTTTAACATCTCGGCTTAAAGAATAATAATTAAAAACAAAATGGATGAAGTAGTTTGAATTGTATGCGATGGAATAAATGCTGATGTAAAGGTGGCTCTTTTTCTAAAACCATTTTTAATTCTATTAAAAATTCTGCAGTTTCAGGCGTATGAACATTTAAGTATGTCACACATTTAGTTTATTGGTTTATTATACTGTATATTAACATATACACCTACTTGTTAACACAAACAGCATATTGTGATTTTGCAAATGAACAATAGGACGCAATCCAGGGATTTAGTTGTTGTTCAACCGAACAATAGGATGGCGGAACTATGTGATTTAATTGAGTTTGATTGTGTTGTCCATCATCTTAGAGACGGCTGACCTCCTGGTTTCATGTACCAAAGTCTCAAAGGGTTAGAGAGAATGGTGTGATAAACACAAAAAATATCAAGTGAACAGCTTCAATAACATGCAAAGAAATTCAATTCTGAGTGTCCCTTGTCTTGTTTTTAAATTATGTATTCTAGTTCATTAGAATTGATTTCACGCTAAGGTTTACGTGACGCGGTGCTTGTTACACACGCCTTATTACTAATAATTAACTCAACGCTTAGGTTACATTAGATGTACATATAATTATCTAATTCATAAGCTCCTTATGAATATCTACGTTATATATTTTATGCATATTAAGCACTTTGAGAACAAATGGCTCATTATTTGACACAGCATGAACAATCATCCCGAAATTAAATGCTGTTAGACTGGACGGGATTCCTGTTATAATACAACTTAGCGACAACCACTTCAGTTGCATTGTCAAGAAAAACATGTCTATGATATAAATAAATGTGTGTGTGCTAAGTACTTGACAGCAACTGTAGAGATCAGAAGATACATTGTGTCATCTATTACATGACATGTATCATCCACAACTGTTTGTAGCTTTCAAATAAAATAATGATGAATGCCATTCTGTACCTGGTGAGGGTCAGGTTTATGCCTGGCTCAGCTTGTGCTATTTTATGACATCATTCACCTCAACTATGTCATTGGGCACTAGACTGAATATTTTGCATTTCCTAATGCATTGGTTATGTTTTATAACGAGAGGCCAGGAAAAAGAGGGAATTTGAAGACTTTAGTGACAAATTAAGGGACACTTAGGAGGCATGTTATTTCGTGAATGACTGATACACTATTTACTATCCCACAATGTATTGTGCAAGTTACAAATCTATACCCTCAGAAAAATGGAGTGTGATCTAGCAGTATGTATGTAGCGGGTTAAATGATGGAGACATTTTTGTAGTTCGCTATAGAGAAAATGGGTAACGAGCCCTTTTGCCCTGTGAAACGGCAGCACCAAAAAAAAAAGAAAGAAAGAGAAAAAAGTCATAATATGAAAATAATTTGTGTGCAATAAAGATGTTTGAAGGGCAGGTTTATTTACTGAGGTTTTTATTAACTTTAATGGAACTGCAAGTCTAGTTGCTTTCTTGTGAGTTCTTTAACTCCACCGTCAGGTTGACTGCCAACTTTACTTAAACTAAAATTCCTTTGAATAGACAAATTGCTCTGTTTTTTTATAGCAGTGGGCAGTAAACAGTGATCAGGTTCAAAGTTAAGCTCATTTTAGTGAACAGACAAGTTATTCAACTTCAGCCAAACGCCCTCTAGCCTTGGCACTACTTCTTAATAACGTATTTAGCTACATAAGTAGCTATCTTTCCCAAAAACAAAACTTGTCCTCCTTTGGTCCTCACAAGGTGAGCTGTGTTTTTGGAAACCTTTATGTGGACCTCATTGGCAGGGCCATCAGAAGACATCTTGGGGCACAATACATGCTTAATACCTTGGCCCCCATGCCCCTTCTATCAGCCCACCCTATGCCCTACCCACCCATTGCAATACCCATCACTCAACCTTGCGATCCTCCCATAAGCATACCTTAAAAGAGCGGTTCAAGCATAGGGTTAGAGGCATCCTGGTGCAGTATTTCTTCACGGCTCCCCTCATACTAACACACAAATTCACTTTAACACCCGCTCATTCTACCGCTCTTTATTACACCTACACACATTCTTACTCCTGTTCCTCTTCTCCCCACTCCAGGTACAACTAACCCTAGGCTCACCCCTGACAATCCAACAACATACTATGACACACACTCACAACATCACATACTGACATCCACAGACACATGCTAACATCAAATACTAACACCTTCTAACACCATACTATAATAGACATATCCACACCTTGATCATATGATCACAAATGTTAACACCTTAAAGTGACACACAGACTAACACCACACACTCATGCACAGGCATGCTAACTCCCTATAAACCAGTACAAAAACAGTATAAAACTACATGCGGATATACACACTAATGCCATACAGTAACACCACATGCACACACATGCTAACACCACATTCTTCTATACACGCATACACTATCCAAGAAGAAGTAAGCAAACTTTTTTTAATTACCAGCATTTTTGTATAAATTTGTCTTAAAATATGATATGATCTTCATCTAAGCTAGAATAATGAACAAACCCTCAAACATTGAGTTTGCGATTCTCAAGAAGCACCTGCTGATGTGAACCATGCCTCACAAAAGAGAAATCTCAGAAGAGCTGCAATCAAGAATTGTTTTTATGTGTAAATCTGGAAAAGGTTACAAAGTCATCTCAAAGAGTTTACGTATTCCTCAGTCCAGAGTTGTGGGCGCTTAACTAAGATGACTCCAAGGGCATAAAGCAGAATGCTTAATGAGGTGAAAAAGAACCCTAGAGTAACAGCTAAAGGCTTGAATGTATCATTAAAACTGGTTAACTTCTCTGTTCCCACCATACTTCACCATTGGGATGAAAACATCATCCCAATGGTGGAGGGAGCATCATTATTATATATAATTATATATATATATATATATATATATATATATATATATATATTAATTACACACAGAGACACGGTAAATAAGGGTGTTGATCTATCTCTGGCGTGCAATGTAAAAGCTCTTCCAGGCTTTACATGTTAGACACTGGAAAATAAGATCCAGTGAATTGAAAATGAATTGGCATGTAAACAGTAACAAATGTGCGTCCTGACCTATTGTCCTGTTTTGGAGACCAACCAGTAACTTTTAGTTCTAGAATTACTAATTTGGGTTTGTCCAATTTTTCCCCCCTGAGATCTGCCAGCATTTTCTCATCTTCCTAATTAGCAAGTAATCAATTAACTCTGTTGGTCTAAATCATTAAACAAAGTAAATTTTCAGTATATATTGGCCAAAAAACATGGTTGTTTAATGAGTCTCCTGGTATAAGCCTTGGAATCATCCATAATCCTACAAATGCTTTGCATTTCCTACTAAATCACAAACAAAAAAATATTTAACTTGTCGATCTATACTTTATTAAAAACAGTCTCTATTATGTATGACCTATATTTTGGGATATATGTTTATCTTTAATAGTTTTTCTTAATTATGATCATGCATTATGATACATATGTATGTATAAGGGAACATATGGGAGAGCATCACCTTAGACAGAAGGGATATATGACTGAATATATGAAAATAAAAACATGGTTAGAAAGGAAAAAAAAGACTCCTTAATTTTTGGGCTGGCTTCTAGATCCAAACCAAATTGTCGACCCCTGGTGTATGCCATAAAAATACATAAATATAAAAAATTATATTTGTATATTAAATCTCCGTTTACTCAAAAGGAAAAGCACAGAGAACATATAAAAATCAAAAGGTGTGGACAAAATCAATATTACATAGCAAGGGTACATGAATCTCTGAGTAGAACAGAACAGTCAGGACTTTGTAAGGAGACTCTCCAGTGTATATATGCATAAAAAGGATTCATCATAAGCACAACATAAGTTGCTAAAGGATAAATTCCAGTGAAACAATGCTCGTCAGAACAAGAATAACAAATAAAATAAAAGAGAGGCCATATCACATAAACCTAGGATCAAATTAGTATGAGGTTGCATGGATGAGGTGAGCCCCGGCTATCCGGAGAACTTGCCGCAGTAGTGGGAGAGATAGGTAGAGAAGGGCCAAGGAGTCTCGCAAAGCCAGAGGATGCGACAAATTCATTCCACCAGAACCATCTCCGATTTGTGTTGAAACTCCAATCCCTTAGCAGACCATACCAAGTCTTCCATGTGTGCAATAAAGGAAACCTTGTGGAGCCACATTTGTATAGGGGGAGCGCCAATATCTGGGGATAACAGATTTAGCGGCATTGAGGAAGATGTATTGCTAAAGATTTCTTATATACAGTTGGGGAGAGAGAATGTAATAGTACTGCCGCAGGGGAAGATGCGAGGTCTAGGTCGCAGACATGTTTAATAACCTGGAGAACCGCGTGCCGGTAAGGAGCAATCAAGGGGCAAGACCAAAAAATGTGGTACAAAGTGCCCTTCCCTGTCTTACACCTCCAGCAAACATCTAGTATCGAGGGAATAAACCTATTCAAGTCCACAGGTGTCTTATACCATCTTGTCAAAGCTTTGTATGCACGTTCCTGTAGTCTACTGGAGATAGAGCCCTTATGTACCGCGAGGAATACTTTATCCCATTCCTGCGAAGTCAGGGATATCGAGAGATGGCCCTCCGACAAACTCAGGAAATATGGTTTGGTCAGCGAGATGTTCTCCAGAAGAGATGCATATAGAGTGGAGAGCAAGTGAGGAGGTTCAGCGTCTGAAGAGCACAATGTTTCAAAAAGGAGTTAAAGGCCTGGTAAAAAAGGTTATCGCTTGGTAAGGAGAGTACAAAATGAAGGTAAAACAGAAGCTCGGTGGAGTTAAGTGATTGTTTATGGAACATAGTTTCTGCCGAAGCAAAATAGCTACCTATAAATAAGGAATGGTATCTCACGCCGCCTGGGGGAAGGGAGTCTTTAATCGAGGAGTGAGAAATTGTCATGCTGGCAGGGAGGAATGATAGGGTAAAGCGGGTCAGGGTTAAAAATGTATATTTTTAAATGAATTTTAAATTAAAACTGATAACAAATGAAAATTATTTGAAGACCAATTGGACAGCCTATTACTGATAAAATATTAATATTATTTACTACATTTCATATTGCACAATAAATCTAATAATATGACTAAGTGTGGAAAACTGATCATAAATAATTTAAAAAAAAAACATTTTCCTGATATTTTGCCACTGTGCAAAATATTTCTTCCTCCATGATCTGGATTTTTCTTTACTGCCACTGATTGACAGCTTAAGCAGCCAATCAGTGGCAAAAAGTACTTTTGCGAAATGGACTGTAGAAAAATTAAAAGGGACCAGGCATTTGATGGCTGGAGTGTCTGTTTAATAACAAGATAAAATTGTTTTATAGGGGGGGGGTTAACAATAAATGCACATGTGTGATCAGTTAGCAAAGCAAAAAACCTTGAGTTAACATCAGAATTCCGGTGGCCAGTGGCAGCCTCAGTACCAGAATAAAATATTGGGTATAATTTGTCCCTTTGCCATATGAAAACCTCTTTTGTCTTAATAAAATACATTATGTTTCAAGATTGAAAGATATGAGTTTCAGAGTTTATAAATTTAGTCTGAACTTTGACTTTTATATCCCATATTTTGTGTATTTTTATTCCAATGTATCTGGGTGCTGTATCTATTTTATCAGCTGAGTGCCCACACACACATAAACATCCTTATAATTATATCTTCAACTTTTATAATCGCCGGTTGCCATAGTAATAGATTCAACCCATCCATTTACTATGTGTCCATTTTAAGTCATAGGCCAGGTGGTTTTGGAATGGGGACGACATATAGCTCCAAAATTTACAGTTACAATTAAAACTTCACCCCTTGACCTTCCATAACGCAACATGCTTTTCAAAAGAATTGTAACCTTCCACAAAATTCTGTTTTTCCGTTACTCCTACACAATATATTTTCTCTTCAAATAACCTACATTAAAAAAAAAAACACTGAAGAGCTTCATGAAATATAAATAGCAGGGACATTTTCCAACATGTAGGAGCAAAACCATGGATCTATAATATACCTTATAGCATTCTTAGTTGGCTGAAAAGCAAACTGAATAACACAAACACTAAAAAAAATATATATATACAGGATTTTCATTTTGTTAAACAATGCTCTGTGGGTCTGTTTTGTAAGGGGGTAAATACAATTTCTTAATTTCTCTACAAGGACTATATGACTAGTATAGGTCCATGGCCAGAACTTATGAGCATAGGCTCAACCACGAGGTTTAACTGCTTGAGGGACGTGGCTTGCAAATTGAGGGATATGGCTAGCCATGGACAGCGCTGGCTGTCGATAACACTAAATGGGTTGGGAGTGGAAGAAGAATTGGGTTGGGAGCGGGAGGGGAAGTTTGCGAGAGGAATAGAATTGTGGGAGGGGATTTGGGTGGTGGGGGAGGGGAATTGAGTGGGATGGGAGGGAATTGTGTTGGGAGAGCGGTATAGAATGGGTTGGGAGGGGGATGGGCTTGGGAGGTAGGGAAATTGTGGTTGGGAGCGTGAGGGGAATTGTGTTGGGCAGAGGGAATTAGAATTGGGTTGGAGAGGGGGAGGGGGAATTGGGTTGGGAGCGTGAGGGGAATTGGGTTGGGAGCGGGAGGAGAATTGGGTTGGGTTTCTCTAAAAAGAAAGCACAATGACCTGGGGAAGCGGAGCTTAGATCAAACCTCAGATTGTTCTCAGGTCACAAGATGACTTGAATTTACTATTCCCTGTTGTAAAGCAACCAGTAGCTGAGGTTTTTGCGTTTGGTTATGACCACAAAGCGTCACATGTTCTAAAATGGTGAGAACTCACGGAAGGTTGGGGTTACTTACAGTACTTTTTCATGGATTATTTCGGCAGCTTTTAGTGAGGGATTACTTTCCATTACGTTCCATTGGGGGAACAACAACAAGAAGATGCTAAACATATATAGGGTGACTCATTTTGTCTTGGCAAGCTGTAGGACTGTGGTGGGTCATGCATATTAGATATGTATCACGTTAAGATGTTCTGCGTATGGTGTTAGGCCAGATTATGGCGAGGTACGAATATATTATGTAGATATTAAAAGCGTGACTCATCTGTGCAGTTAGTACTCCAATCTTTATCACTACGAGAAGAGAAGGGCTGCAGGTCTGATAATGATTTTAAATAACAGAGCCAGTCGACTGAGTTTATAACATGAGCCAAAAATGTGTTCTGCAGCAATCTGCTAAATGACATACATTCTATGTGAGAAATAACCGACTAACAGCAGGTAAAGGTCTTTTTTGGATTTTATAGATGTCAATAAATAGTACTTTCTACAGATTTCCAAAGACTAGAAGACATGTTCTGCCAAAACTAACCTCGGCCTTTAAAATCATCAAATTAATTATTTAAAAAATAATTTTATAACGGGGGTTTTGAAGATAAATAAGGAATGGGTTAAGTGTCTCACATGGAAACTAGAAAACCTAATTTTTCATTTTGGAGAATTCTTTATTCTTTGTGTTTGTCCACTAGGCTAAAAACAGCAGACTGGTATGGCCTGTACACGTGGGTGAGTAAGCACTTACAAGTACTGAGTAGTCTTTGAAGGAAAGATACCCTTCAAAGCCACCACAACATATATTAAACAGAAACATTTAACCCCCCCTCCATCCCTAATGGCATGGAAAATTAGTAGAAAGATATAATTTACCAGGAAACGTTTGATCTATCTAGAGCAAGTAACCATAGTCACTCAAGGTCCTCCTGCTTTTAAACACATGTCCTCCGTGCGCTCTTTCCTTCTGAGCCACCTTATATATCTTGTGTGCTAAACGGATGCCAAAGGATGAGCAAAGCATCAGAACTGGTACATATTATCATATTACTGGGAATAAATGTATGCACAGAATGTTTTCAACGCTCTAGATATCAAAGCAAGCACTCTTTAAATGTTATCAGTTAACAGAGGTTTTTATTATGTACCGTTGTTAGGAACCCCGGTTTGACCAGAATATTGACATGCATGAAGGACAGAAATATATAACATTGTTTAGTTTTAAAATTAATAATTTTATATATTTGCTGAATTTTACAATTCAAAGTACTCAGGCATTTACGTTCATATTGGGGAACTTTAGTTTATTGGAACATTTAGTATAAGATTACAAAACAGGTACAGGAACATGTTTTTTGTTCTTTTTCTGTGATCCAGAGATCCCAACACAAGATAAAGCATGACAAAATAAGATAATAGTAGACATAATTTCTATATGCTGGCACCTGAGAACCATGCTGACTTTGTACTTGGCAGTCAATACATAATAAAGGCCAGCTTTCTCGTTCTCTAGGCAGGGGAGTGGCAATTGGCCACACCCACTCCATGACTAATCCCCACCCTCTTTCTACCCACTGCTGTATGGAGCCTATCCTATGCAAATCTAGCACTGCTCCTCCCCTCCACAAGACCACCCCTGAGGAAGAGCCCTGGTAAACCTATCCTGGATATCCTCTGGCTGCATACAATTACAAACATAGCAAAGAAGCCCCCTGGATGAATAGGGAAGGTGGGACATGACTGCTCCCCTAGGGATCTTCTGGATTGTTTGTATGAAGTAGCAATGCCTCCACCAGATAGATATCCCCTCAAGAAAGACCACGATCAGTGTTTTTTTTACATATTTTAGTCACTTTTTATAGAATTTAATTATTTTACTATGGGTTATTTTTTCACATCACCTTGAAATAGCATGATGAGACAATCAAACAAACAGAAATCGTTCTGATTATGTTGGTAGGTTGACTAGGAATTATGAGGTTCAATTTTTTTTTTATTTGTTTTTCGCAATATCAAGGAATAAACTTAAAATCCTCATTTGTAAGACATTCATCTCTAATATGACTGAATATTTTGAGCATGCAAAATGCCAAATATATTACATTTTATTTGTTTATAAAATGTATTTTTATTCTGACTTAAGACTTATTCTTGGCACTAAGTCGATGGTAATTGGGCGTAGAACCATACCATTAATTATTGCACCTATTGCATCATAGCCATGTGTGTTTTCTGCAGGTTTTTGTAGGAATATGAAAAAATTCCAGTGGTCCTAAATTATACCGAAAACATGGCTTTATATCTTATTATTTCTACCGAAAAAGTAAAGTTTTATGGGGGAAAAAATACCAAACCACGTCCGTTAAACTATAATTAGCCTACAGGGAATAGACTGCTTGAACTATGCTCTGCGGAAATGCCAACCAACAAAAACATTGCTTTAATAAACACACCTAAATGGTCACTTTTTTTACCTGGAAAGTTTTAACTCTTTTTGGTGTCAAGATATAAATGGAGAAGAAATTGTGTTAAAGAACAGATCTCAGAAAGGCCTTGACTATGAATCCAGAGGGGAAATAAGGTGGTTTTTTTTCTCTTTTTAAATTTTTTTTCAAAGGGTACGGGTCTACTAAAATTAGGAAAGTATATATTTATGGCAAATGTAAATCATTACCCTGTCCTGAGGTTATCTCTATGTTATCCCCCCCCCCCCGCAAAGCCTGTCTGAACCAATCAGCAACAACCAGCAGGTTTATTAAGGGAGATAACATGATAGGAAAGAATAAACATCCTGAGAACAGGAAGGTAAATGGCTGTTCCATTGGTGAACACGTGGTAACCACACACACACACACGTACACGTATGTATATATACACACTTATTTCAATCTGATCATAGAGTAGCAGAGAACCAAGCAGCAATCTCGGTGCTCTAGGTAGCTGTTTTGGTTGCCAGTGTAGTAGGGCTGTCATCGGCAATATTGTTCTTTTTAAAAATATCAAATATGTTTTTTGAAATCACTCTGCAGCTCTTGCGGATACATTCCTCTAACACCTCAGGCTAAAGCTTGGTGGGCTTCTATAACAGCTGTCACAACGTAACAGCTCATTGAGTTTTAGTGTTATATTCACAGCTGAGGTTGCTATACTTCTATGTAGCTTGTATGAAATAAAAAGCAGACGTATTTTGACAGTTCTTCTACTCACTGAAGCATATTATTCCCCTAGCGTTTTATCCCACTCCTGTCCTAGGATGTTATGTTGTGTACTTTACATACACACTATATGGACAAAAGTATTTGGACACCCGACCCTTACACCAATGGGGACTTTGAAAAACATAGACATAAATATGTAGTCCCTGCTGGCAGATATAACGACTACCACTCTTCTGGGAAGACTTTCCACAAGATTTTGGGGAGTTTCTGTTGTAATTTTTGCTCATCCATCCAGCAGAGCATTTGTGAGGTCAGACACTGATGTTGGATAAGACGCCCGGCTCGCAGCCTCCGTTCCAGTTCATCCCAAAGAGGGGTTGAGGTTGGGGCTCTGTGTGGCCAGTCAAGTTCTTCCACCCCAAACTCATCCAACCATGGATAGACCTTGCTTTGTGTGCTGGGGCACAATCATGCTGGAATAGAAAAGGTTCTTCACCAAACTGTCCCCATGTTGGAAGCAGAGCATTGTCCAAAATGTGCTGGCATGTTGAAGGGACACACCATGACGTGTTGGACAATGCTACGTTTCCAACTTTGTGGCACTACTGCCATACACCCAAAGCTAAAATAAGGAAATATAAGGACTAGGGATTGGTTCATCGTTACATTTCTAAGCTTTCTTATTGATACGCAGGTACATATAGTTTGTGGGGTTAAAAAATCCCCCATCAAGCTAAATGCTCTTAAACACATGCTTTTGTTCAGAAAATGGGAAAAGAAACCTGTTATTACAGCAATTAAACACACAATCTCACCTTTCTTGCTGCCCTGTTTAATGGTGCACTGCCAGCAACCTTCTAATCTATAGTGAGCTATGTTCAAGTCCTAGAATAAAATCCTTAATTATGAAAATTATGAATATTTTAAATAAACAATATAAAAAATATTAAAGTAAATAACGCCACCCTTGTGTGTGCCAAGTAAAGGTATAAAAAATCAAGTGGGAACTCTCCCTTTTGAATGTCAGAGAGAGTTCGAGATATATTACTTTGTCATCTGGCATGAACAGGGTTAATCTAAAGAACGTTCCACTTTGTCTAGTGAGAATTGTTAGAAAAAGTATCAACGGGTCTGGTAATAAATAACCGTGCTAAGAAAGAAAATTGGTTCAGAGATTGCTGCTGGGGACATTTGTCTTCATAGATAAGAGTTAGAACTTGGATCAGACTTAAGAGCAATCTGAGGCTGTATCCAAATCGTTAAATCCTCCCATGGTGACACAACGTATATTTTGTACTTCAGCCTGTACTAGACCTAAAAATAATCTGCCACTTCTTCTCAAATCCTATATTTCACCGTTCTCCACCATAAATAAACATATGCGTATCCCGCTGTAAGTGTCAACAATGGAGTCAGCCGTCTTACTTCCTATTAGGTTATCTCTCTACTATTGTTAAGTTGCTGGTTGATGTTGCTTGGTTCAAGCAGCCTTTGTAAGACTAAAGCGGAGAGATCTTGAGGATCAGACAATGCTGACTCTGCCACAGGCTGCCACTGATCTCTGCAGGGTCAACGAGTGAATTTAATTACAAAAGCTGTGATGAAGACCGTAGGATAGACTTTTTGGTGGGGATAAAGGAAGCAACATCTCGCATGTAGAAATGCTCCGTAATCACTTTTCCTTTACTACTTGTGTGTGTGGTTTTTTTTTTTTTAATTATACTGGATTACACGAGCACCGGGACGCTTTATTATGACTGTAGCTCTCTCCAACGTTTATTTTCTTTGTTTAATCAGATAAAAACTAATCGATTTGCACAGAGGGAATATAAAAGCAAACACAAAGAAGTAAGGTCCGCATGAAAATCAGTCTATGGTATGGCGTTATAGAGTAAGTACCGAAGCCTTCCAAAATGTTTGCCAGCATGCACTTCTGTATCGAATTACTTTTTTAGGAGTTGCATATATTAACCCCTTAAGGACAATGGGCGGTCCCTAAACCCATTAAAAACGATGCATTTTGAGCCCATACATATACGGGCTTTGTCATTAAGGGGTTAAGACTAAGGTAGAGGTCTTCTAAAGAAGAATTCAGAAACTAAGTCATAAAGCTAAATTTCATGTCTCCATATGAAGTCCAAAAGCTCATTGGCCTTCAGCACCGAAATACATAAAGACCTGTGCTAGATCGTTGCGTTGGATCCAACCACCTGCAGGTCAACGAGGAGCCAGTAAGTACATTTCTAACTAGTTTCCCATTTAAAATGATATTCCTCACTTCAGAAGCTTAAATCCTTGGAGGGGAAAGTGAAAACATAACAGGGGGGGTGTTGAAAACATATCGAGTAACGGAGAGGACGGCCGAGGGGGAGAGTAAATGCCCAAGGGAACGGGAATCATCAGGGAAAGAAAAGATAACACAGCTAAAAAAAAAAAAATCCTTAAAGAATATTCTTTATTCTGTGACACAAGCTACAATAATGATGTAAACCTGTTGATTTTTTAAAAACAAGAGTGAAAACAATATTTTGGTAAGTGTTGAAAGAAAACAGGATCTCAGCAGCAGTCTTTATTTGTATAACTGTTGGAGGATGCATTACATTCTCCATAGAATGGAAATTACAGTCATTACAGTTCGTCGAGAGCGCAAACGCATTATGTGGCGTTCAGGGAGTTAGCCTGCTTGGGTTAGAGGCACTTTCTGGGAATCATCCCAATGGAGGTTTCTAAATGTTCTTAATATTTAAAAGTGCTGCTTCACTTAGTAAAACAACATTACATAAAAAACAACAAAAAAACAACATTTAAGGTTTATATGGCAATGACCAATCAGTGACTGCTTTTATATCAAATTACAGTTGCGTATGTATTTTTATTTATTTATTTTTTTAATAATTAGGTTAATGCTGTATTTATTTAAAAAGCTGCAGCCCACTGTAGGTTGGTTTTTTTTTTTTGTGTTCCTTAAAGTCTCCTTTAATATAAATTCCAGGGATCCATAACCAGGCTGGCATCTATTTCACCTCCTTTAAATTGCAGACAGTTTTGAATGTAAAACCAGTCTTACTGCCATATGACTAATCGACCCTTCAGAAGAAGACTTCTAGAGAGAAGACCACATGCACAGGACCAAGAACAGGCTTCTGCGAAATGTGTACTGACACTCTGGATAAGAATCATGTCATTATCGTGATGTCATATCTCAGTGTTCCACCTCTTAAAGACACATGGTGCTAGGTACAGCATGGATACAACATGTTATGGAGGCTTTGCTGGATAGGCACCGTTGTACGTAGCTTCTGCATTAAGGAATAGTCAAGCCTTCTTGGCAATTAGTGTATGGCCACTGGCCACATGTGAGTTAAAAGAACAGCGATCCTGGGCCTAATTGACCATTATGTCCATGATAATTGATCCAGGAACTGACATCTCAAAATGCGTTCTATGGGAGTCCGGAGCAAAGCATAAAGCATAACAAAAAGTTGATTATTCTGCAGATGAAACCCTCAGTCTCTACGGTATTTAGACTATTTTTCTAAATTAATACCCCTTTTTTCACATATCCCAATATATCTATACATACTACACAGCCCTTCATGTAAAAAAACACAAACGTTTATAAATTAAAGTTGAAAGCTAATAGGTAGTAGATGACAAACTGACGTAAACCTAAAAAAAATTGCTAAGGTGCAATATATTCCAGGAGACCCCCAGTAAGTAAATCCCAGGTGAATGCGTCAAGAGCAGACATTTGCCTGTTTTAGTATCTATACGGCACCTGCATTATTAAAGAGCCTTTGAGCAACGCATATGTAATTATAAACATCGCTTGGCGCTGACAAGACTGCAGGCAAAAACTTGCCAAAAAAACACGGATTTGTGAATTCATCTTTCATGTAGATTTACTAACCACGAAAATAAGTATTACTTTTCTTATAGAAACATACCAATATATACTGCTTATTATATATACTATATATAAATATATAAATATATATATACGGTATATAATTAAACCAGGGACCAACGTGTTTTGCCCTATAGACTCTATCAATAGCCACCGGTTGGCTGCCTTGTGATCTATAGGTAGTGGATAGTGGGGAGCAGCTTTTACTCTGGTCTATTCTCTGGCCAATTCCACCTTCATGTTAGCCGTTCTCCCCACAGGGAGCCCTACCAGCCCTGGACCACCATTTTGGATCACATATCAAGGAGACTTTTGGAGCAACCTATTGAGATGCATATTCCTCCATCAAGGAATGCCGATAGTCACGCACCTAGTGGAATAAAATCTCCCATGAGCAGAAGCAAGTGATGATTCCAGCAAGGAGCATTAACCGAGCTTTGACCACGCTATTCTACCACCTTCAAAAAAGCTGAAATTCAGTCCCACATACTTTGCAGTATATACATTTATAAACATGCCATTAGACGCTTCACTGCAGCAATTGATGAATACCCAGCCCCGTAACATCCCATTATTTCAGACATTGACCATTCATTATTTTCGTAGGGAATGCTTAATTGTTGCCTATAGTCATGTGACGCAAATGGCGCACGGCAAGCAAAATACACTAATACCTACACACCTGTCTAATACGCACATACAATGACACAGGGCTTGCCGCTTTTTGATTCCTTATCCATGGTTGCCTGGGCTTACAATTAGGCTGAAAGTTCTTGCTGCCATGGCAACATAAAAAGCTTTTTTAAGTTTGTTTTTACATGATTTTACCTTTCAAAAAAACAAACAGATGTGCTTTATTTTCTTAACGCGGTAGATTACGCAATGTTTTGGCTTGGAAAGAGAAGCAATTTCATCTGAAATTTCTATGACTGGCAGTGGACCGGTTAATCCGGAAAAAAATGTAAAAAAAAAAAAAATGTTCATAAATAAAAATTCTAGGTGCCATAGGGTACGGTAGGTTTGGATGGGGATTCCCTTTCAGCAGTGAAAGTTCTGTTATCAAACATCTTATTACATCATAACCCTTACAGAGAACTAATGATAACATTAAGGATATTCTAGAATAGATGGAATAATCTAAAATGCTTATTTCTGGGATATATATATATATATATAGATATATATATATATATATCTATATATATATATATATAATATTTTATATGTTGCAAGAACATGGGTCAATAAAGTAATCATTATTAAAGCTATTAATGTTTGGGAACAGAAGCAAAAATATTAAACTATGAATTAATGTTCAGGAAAAATTTTGTTATATAAATAACGCAAAAAAAGTGAAATCAGTTTAGGAAGGTACACATTTTCTACGCAGAGAGCTAGTACGACAACTTGTACAATTAAGCCTTCAGACTATGTTAATAATGAATGACTTCTAATTAATGATAGCGTCTTTAGTATCGGTCTAAAAATAAAATTATGCAGCATAGCAACAAGATCAGAGATTATTTTAGTTCATTTTTTTTTTGTTATAAGACTTATTTGGAACATAAAAACCCCCTTCTGTTCCCAAAAAGGGGAGAGCTACACATTGTCATACTATGTCAATAATATGTTTCTTTCTGTTTTGGAACTCAAACAGACTACCAAATAAAATCAGTATAACAAAATAGAACAGTTGAGAGAAAAGATAAGCAATTAAGAAAAACTAGTAAAAAAACCCAAAAAACAACCTCTTGGTACCCAAAGGGTTAAAAACCAAAAGGCAGCATGACGACGTTCTTTATTTATTTTTTTTAGCAATGGGTTAAAACGATTAAGATTAAATAGGCTGTTTGGAGTTTGTTGTTTTTGTCTGGCATTTAAAAGGTTACGGAATATTTTTTTGTGATGGATTTGAAGAAAAAAAAAACCAAAACAACAATTAAAAAAACCAAACAAATAATGAAACATTGTATTAAACCTGTATATTTAACACACGCACACACACTCGTTATAATTCTAAGTGATCTCATACCTTTTGGAGTTTTGCTTTCCTGGCATTTTGGACGAATCTGCGTCCGAGCTTCTTGGCGTACCAGATAGAGGCAAACATACTTGCGATGGGGGTACTTAGTCGATAAAGGAATATATTTACGAGGAAGTCCCGAGAATCAGGGGCTGTAGCGGAATAAAAGCTCGCTTGCGGCTTGCTGTTTGTTAACGTGTTGTGTGTTTTTTGGTTGTGGGCAGGCAGAGGCAGGCAGAGACAGTCAGGCTGCAGGTAGATTTACATATTGCCAGCAGGAGGGATCCTTGGATGAGGCATCTTTGCATCCAGCTCACACGTCTCGTCTGCTAAGTGCTCGCCTGCAGTTCTTTAGCGAAGACGCCACTAACTACATGCGTGTCGGTGTGGGCTGAGGCTGCGCTGGTTGGTGCTGAGCGGATCCCCTCTTTTTTGGGAACTCTTAACCCCACGCGCTCCGGAGCGTCACGATTAAACACGTTGGTTGCAATTCATTTGTTGCATAAATCTAAGTTTAAAAAAAAAAATGTGCAACCCCATATGTAGTTCTAAACAAAAACAG
Source organism: Spea multiplicata (assembly GCA_009364415.1). Lineage (NCBI taxonomy): Eukaryota > Metazoa > Chordata > Amphibia > Anura > Pelobatidae > Spea > Spea multiplicata. The sequence goes on along the minus strand of VKOC01018853.1, from coordinate 33,897 downwards.
AGCAAATGACCCCTAAAACAAATAAAATGACCCCTATACCTGCACATACATACAGATGTAGCCATGTTTACGGGGGTTAATTGAGCTTTATTTATATGAAAGATTGATATGTTCATGTAAATCAAATAAAGTGATCCGATCATCATATCAAAAACAGCTTTTTCTGTACATATATATATATATATATTTTTTGAATGTACTTTTAAATAAAGAATACATTTCTAATGTTATAGATTTCATATCGCTGGGATCACAGCGTACAGGTGCGCAGGTTCAATAGGTTGCCTTGAGCTCAACTAAAAGGTTGGACAATATGTATTTTCCATTAATAGTAAAGTTTTTATCTTCTGTTACCCGAAAAAAATAATTGCGATAGAGTTGGGATAATTTGAATCGGTGTTTACCGATCGCGATAGCTGTTCTTCTGGGGCATAGAAGAATTTGGAAGGATGTGACGGTAACTGCGGAATTAAACCAAATGATGCTTTACTGGTGTGAAAAAAATAAATAAGTGTTTTTCTTGTTTCTAGCTATAACTGGATAAAATGGTGATAAAATGGAAATGGTTCCAGAAAAGAGTGGCCATCGTCAACCAACATTCATAGAGTTAGATGGAGAGTCACAAAAACGTTCACGATTTTAAAGGTCTTCAGATGACCTGAAGAATTTTATTTTGCTAATATTGGTCGATTAGGTATATATACTCAATATGGCAGTAGATAGGTGAAACAATAAATAAATGGTGTTTACCAATTAAAATAACCAATATATACATATTTAAAAATCTGCTGATGTGTAAGCAAAGCCACCTTAACTTCATGTTAAGAACTATATGTTTATTCCTCCCCATTATATTATCGCTGCCCTTAAAAGCTTCTGGTTGTTCATTGGTTCAGGTAGTCTTTGCAAGAGTGGGGAGTAAAAGGGAGAGACAGGGAAATGATTCACTAAGCTATGTGTAGTTTTAATTAATTAAGCATTTCCTCTTTGATGGGCAAGTGCTAAGGAAAAAGAATCACCCTGTATACAGTAACATAGGATATCACTGAAACACCACACTGAGCTGATGCTTTATGGCAATGCTAATGAAGTCCACCCTCCATAGACCTTCATTAGTCAGTGAGTCCAAGTGACCTCACGGCAGTATGATAAGGAGTTAGGGTGTTTTTCTAGTAGATTGGGCAAAAATAACAGAACACATATGCAGCTGTCTGAAAATATTGTAGTTTCTGAAAACTAAACCTGTTTTAAAATAGAAAAAAAATATAATATTATTGGAAACTATTTTTTATGTGAAAAACAATAGTTCTTCTTTAAGGATAAATGCTATTAAAATACATACCTTTATCTTAAGTAAAAGAACAAAATAAAGTTTGCATTGTTGGTCTAACTTCTTGAATGTGTTAAGCAGGATCGGTGAAGTAATAATGTAGAAGAAGAGAAAAAAGATACTTGGAATAATTGAATCATACTTAGGATGCCAGTTATTTATATATTCATGTCTTGCTGCTGGCTTTAAATTAATTTATGTCCCTCTCTATTTTAGTGATAAGCTGTAGACATTTCTGGGAACGGCTATAAAATGTCACAAACCAATTTCAAACCGAGATCAATCTTTGGAAACTTTTTAATGTGTTGCGTATGTGTGCATGCGCGTGTGTTACAACTCAATCTCTTGCGTCAGCTACATGGGATTAGCATATGGCGCCTATAAGACAAGACCAATGACTGTTTAAAGCTGTTTAATTTAAAGCAATACAAGTAAAATAATCTAGGGTGAAATTAACTCTGTGTTTTAAAGATTCTGTCCTGTTCTCCATCTATTAATCTCCTGACCCCCCCGTGTTTATCATCAGGGAGGCTGGTTGAGGTGTCTTGAGATCTTCTGTACCCCCTCTTTTAGGGTTTCAGAAGATCTGTCCCTCCATGGGTTATAAATTCAAATCTATTGTCTCCAGTTTCCTTCTTGTCTACCTATGAGGGAGTGTAAGAGTTCCAAGTTATGATGTCATAAAACATCAAAAATTAACCCATAATGGACAACAAATGGGCAACAGCTGTGCTGAAGGATAAACAGATCTTCATGGTCCACCACTAGACCACCAATGAAAGGGTTTCTGCTGGGTACCCTATCCTTGGCTTGGGTTTCACCTTCTGCAACTCTGGTAGTAAAGCCTTGGATAATATTTGTGACTTTATGTAATTCAAATCAGAATCGGCTCCTTTTATATTTCTTTTTGCCTATTTCAGATTTTCTCCATTTGAGAAACTGATGATGTTTCACTTCCCCCCCCCTTTGAAGAATGCTAAATGAAATCAGTGAATGGAAATTGTACGGATTGTGAGCGATAAAAAGAGAGCGAGCAGCTCCATGGTAACAAATGACTGTGCTGAGTTGGTTACATTTGATTAGAAAGTCTCCCAAAATAGAAGGGAACTCATCAAACAATGTCAGGTACAAGAAGAACATTTTATTTGAGATTCACAACTGCGTTTTTTTTATTCAGTAATAACCAAAATGAATCTAAATATTGTTTGCAAACAGCTTATAGAGCTTTAAAAATCCTGGGCCCATGTGGCTTTAACTCCTCAAGAACTTTTTTGATCCCGGTGAGTTGGGGCTAATGATGTCACACTGTATATCTGTTGAGGTAATATCCTGTTTTATTAGTGTTGTTTGCATTGCGGGGGAACGAAAATGTTCAGGCTGTCGGCAGAAGTGTGGGGCGAGGGGGTGGAATTAACAAACAGGAGCCCAGGGAAGGCACCAACGTTGCTCATGGTGGACCCTCATTTACTGGGGTTTGTGGTGGGCAATTTAATCATTCAATGCCATATTTACGTAGGGCTATTGGGGGCCAAAAGAACAAATATAAGGGCACTCAGCAGGGAACGGTCCTCTTGGTTTCCATGGTGATCACTACACATCTAGAACTTTGACCCAGAACTGCTCTTTATAAATATAGCCTGTAGGATGTGGCTGTTGCTTTATGTATTCGGACTATTTCCAGTTCCTGAGTTCTCTGTAGAAATCCTTTGAAATTTCTTTTAAATATTTGGGCACCAAGGTATGGCACACAAATGTTACATGATAAATAGTTACATGATAACACACGTGTGTGTAGCCACTCTATTGGAGATGATTAGGGCCCCAGGAGCTTGCGGGACTAAAAACACCCTGTTCAGGGCAGGCGGCAATCATGTCTGTGAACGTCATCTCTTTTGTATGGGTATGTTAGTGAAAGTGTGTGTGTGGGTGTGTGCGTGTGTGGGTATGTTTGTGAAAGTGTATGGGTGTGTGCGTGTATGGGTATGCTAGTGAAAGTGTGTGTGTGTGTGTGTATGGGTGTGTTTGTGAAACTGTGTGTGTATTGGTGCTGCACGTGTATGGGTGTGTTGTGTGTTATGGGGTGTGTGTGTGTATGGGTGTGTTTGTGAATATGTGTGTGTGTATTGGTGTGCAACTGGTGTATCGGGTGTGTGTGTGTATCGGGTTGTGTTTGTGAAACTGGTGTGTGTATTGGTGTGCACGTGTATGGGTGTGTGTGTGTATGGGTGTGTGTGTGTGGTTATGGGTGTGTTTGTGAAACCTGTGTGTGTTTGGTGTGACGTGTATGGGTGGTGTGTGTGTATGGGTTCGCTAGTTTGTGAAACTTGTGTGTGTATTGTGTGCACGTGTATGGGTGTGTGTGTGTATGGGTGTTGTGTGTGTATGGGTGTGGTTTGTGAACTGTGTGTGTATTGGTGTGCATCGTGTATGGGTGTGTGTGTGTATGGGTGTGTTTGTGAAACTGTGTGTGTATTGTTGTCTGACGTGTCATGGGTGTAGTGGTGTGGTGTATGGGTGTGTGTGTGAAACTGTGTGTGTATTGGTGTGCACTTGTATGGGTGTGTGTGGTGTATGGGTGTGTCTTGTGAAACTGTGTGTGTATTGGTGGTGCACCCACGTGTATGGGTGTGTTGTGTTGGTATGGGTGTGTGTGTGAAACTGTGTGTGTATTGGTGTGCTCGTGTATGGGTGTGTGTGTGTATGGGTGTGTTTGTGAAACTGTGTGTGTATTGGTGTGCACGTGTATGGGTATGTTTGTGTATAATCTGCACCATAATGAATAGGAAGCCAATTATGTGGGTTGGGCAGAGTTCACTTTCTGGTATTAAGCAGAAACTCTTAAATCCAATGAGATCATTGTCTCATGTGACATCACGTGACCTCCGACACGTTCCTATCTCCCAGTGACGGTTCAAAATAGTTTAGAAAGGGCCCTTTTGACCTGGATCGGTGTGGTCCAGGTTGGAAGGGCACTATTTTGAACCGGTGTGAGGAGACAGGAAGAAGTGGTCGCAGGGGGCGAAGCTGCAACCCTGTAGTTATGCCAGTGGCTTGTACATAGACTGTAACTTCCATGGGGGCAAGATGGATAACTGCCCCAGGTTGTAATGTTCATGAGCCCCCTTGGTCTTCCTACCACTGTGACATACATGCAGGACACAACCAATGTCCCAAGCAAAAAAGAAACAACTTGACGGCAGAAACTTTTTGCCCCTTCTAGTCTGCCAAAATTGCCCATGTTATTAATACCTGGTGTGAAAACTGATCAATTCTGTCTTTTTCATGAATATTATAATTATAAGTTTGCCTTATAACAAGTCTTCTGAAATATAAGTCTATGAATAGGTATAGGTAACCTTTTTGTCCACTCACAGCAGGATATGACAGTAATCTTTTTGACATGAATAAATTAGGAATAATAAACTAATTAGCTGGAAGGTAAACTATTCCCTGTGCCTGTGAAACGGTGGCGTATTTGATGATATTGTCAGTAAATATCAGAAGGCTATGTCAGGAAATGTCAGGAGATATCAAACATTTTCTTTAAAGTTAATTAAGCCTTAGTTATTTTCCAATATAATTTGTGTCTTAAGTTATTGCATTTCATTTTCTCTTAATGACTACGTGCGTTGAGCTCTTTGCTTTGACAGCACCTATTATGGGTCCAAAATATGAAATATATTGTATATCTCACATTTATCAAGGGAGGGTGTTCATGTTGCAGGTAACAGTTTGAGACACATGTTCCTTGAAATACTTAATTAAAATGGGGTTTATTCACCAAAGAACAAGTCGAGCTTGAAAAAGCATTGTGGTTTCAATTTTGAAACGGTGATATTTAACTGTATGTTGTTTCGTGGCAGCCATGGTCTTCCTGCAGGAGATGCTCACTGGGACTGGACCTTCAACCAAGGGGTTGAAACCACAACCGGGTGTCATAGTCACAGTTCTTTTTATGTTCATGTGGGGAAGTGTCTTTCAGCTGTAGCCACCCGTTGTCCAGTTCCTGTTTATGAAACTCTACTCTTCACATCAAGGGAAGTCATACACCTGCATGGTAGGAATGGCTTGTCCCTGCTCCACTCTTCCTAGATAGCATGTGGAGTAGGGCACTCCAAGGCATACCTGGGAGCTTTTGACAGCAGGCGACTTGGAGCTGTCCTTCATCTGATGGATTGGCTTTGCGAGGTGTTGGGACGTAGCAGCTCAATGGACATAGCTAGCCTTGGGAGGTGTAGGGCTAGCCCCAAGAACTATTAAATGGGTTGGAAGTGGGGGATGACTTGGTCAGAAATTGGATGTGGCTAAATGTCGCTTCCCTGCCCCCAGATAATTAGAAGTGACCTGGAGTGATCCAGGTCGAACTTGGAAAAATTCCATGTATGTTCTAAGGGATAGCAGTCGAATTGTGTCTGCCCTCGCTTGGATCTTTACACTTTATGGAACGTTTCTCGTTTCTGCAACCCTTTTCTCTTTCCATTTCTGCCCATCCTAACACAAATGACACCTTATTACCATTTAATTAAAGCCTCTCTCAGCTGTTTTTGTGCGTCTTTGAGTTTAAGAGATAAACGCCATTTAATATGTTTTGCAATGTGTTAACTGTCTCTCCTTTCTGAATACCTTGCCCACACATCCGATGAGATAATCTTAAATTAAAGAAAGATTGGATTCAAGAGACAGCCAACCTTAATGCATTCGCTATAAGAACACACAAATTGTTTATCCCAAATTAGATTACCACTCTTAGAGAAAAGCGAGTTGATTGTAGTGGAATGTTAGCTTTTGTAGAAAAGAGTACTAATCACTGATTTAAAGAAAATGGTTATTTTCTGCTGCTAGATGCTTCCTTATGCAAAGTAGTGCAGGACATTTACTAAATATATATTTGTAAGTGCATTTATTGTTTGAGAAGGGTAAGTAATACATAGAATTGAGTATAGGATTGATGGGGATTTCTTGCATATATAGACGTAGGCAATACTACCACAACTCAATAACAAAACATTTACAAAGGACATAGTCCATTCACCAAGCAGATTTTATAAAGTTAATAGGTTTCCGATTACTAGTCTGGGTGGGATATTAAAATCCCCCACCAGAGAGCAATGGCTTGCTTGTTGATCACATTGAAAAGATCCTAATAGCCTTTATTGACGTTGATTCCCTGGGACTGTTCTTTTTATACTAAGATTTAAGGGAAGTTTTTCTTTTTCTTTGTTCATTTGCAAAATTTTAAGATCAGGCTTAGTGCAGCCTGCCCCGGGTTTTATCATGACAATTACCGTTTAATTGGGTCTAGCAAATGGTCTCAGAAGCTCTGGCAGCCAAATAGCACAGATGTAGACAATGCGACCAGACATGGTCGTGAGGAACAACAGAATAATTCACAACATATGCACTTTTTGATGAAAGGTCACAGCCAACAAAGCAGATAACAATATATTCCTTCTTCAGCCTATCAGCGTAGCCTACAGTTTTGTTCTAGATCTAGAAACGTTACTTGATTAACAACTCATACTGTATCACACGTAAACGTGGTGCAAAGGATATAATTTTCAACATATCTGATAATTATGCGGCAATTTTCCCAGCACACGACATTCTACATACAAAAATTGTTACTTCTCTATGCTGCCTCCCGCATCGAATTGCTTGCTGATATAGAAAAGAACCTCATGGTAGTCCTTTGATTTCCTGCCGGCATCAGTAAAACAAACAGCATTTTTATGTATGTATGTACAGAATATTTTTATTGCTTTAGCGCTAAGAAATGTACTTAGTGCTTTACTGTTTATAGTACAATGAAAGGGAGGTACGATAAACCCAGTTGTATAATAAGCACATCAGTCGTGCAGGCATTATGATGAATGGTTGAGAGTGTGGCAGCTGCAGTTTAACGTTGATAAATGTAAAATAACGCACTTGGGTCATAAAAATCACAACACTATAGCATTGGGGGCATAGTTCCCCAAAGGGATTTGGGGAAAAATTATTTCTGAGGACTTAAGGGTAAATGGGCAGACTAGATGGGCCAATTGGTCCTTATCTGCCATCACATTCAATGTTTCTGTGTCTCTATGTCTACAAGAGGTATGACTACATTAGGAAAGGAGGTCCATGCACCATAAACGTCTGCCCCACTATTGTCTCCATTCTGATAAACCACAATTGTTCACCTAACCAGTGACACCGTACACATAGAACATGGAATATGACAGTTTACAACCATCCACTCTATCTAGTTCTTCCACTTTTTGCGAGCTGAGCCAAGCCTGGTGTGTCTATTTTAGACTGAACGTTTCTACACAAATACCGGCAACAAATCTATTGTTGTGTGAAAGTACATTTTTTGAAGTTATTTTCTGCTCTCATAAAAAATCAATGGCAACGCAGACCAATGGGACTCGCTAGCAACAGCCGAGAGCATTACAGATCATGCTTTTATTGTCTAATTGGAACAAAACAGCTGTATGTGGTAAGTTATTTCATTAGTAGTTAAGCATAATTAGCATTTATTTCATAAGTGTTGGTGAAAGCTTTTTATTTTGTCTAATGATAGAATGTAACATTTCACTAATTATATACGACTTAACGGCTCAACGACATATAACTTGTTACCTGGTAACCCACAGTAGAGGAGATGAGGATAGTATGTACCGTAGTGCGAGATTGTCAAATGTTATAATTTTCCAGAAAATCATCTCAAATAACCGTTATTTGGGATAGATAAACACTTCTGCTTTACCCAAGATCTATATGAGCCAGCTGCAGCAGAGCACAAGACAGACCATGGATCGGGTCACGGAGTCGCGAATGAGCTGACCCAAGAACATAGAAGAACATTTTAGCCATCTTGGTTCTGGCTTGCCCTATTTCCAGGCCGAGCCAGGTTGTATACCTTATGATTCCAGCTCGAATATAAATGTATGAGATCCTACTAGTTGTTGAGACCCTTAAAGGGGGGAGACAGCTTTTAGTATACGTACTGCAGGGCCAGCTCAGCCCATCCTGCTTAAAAAAGAAGTCGGCGCCGGCTCTTCGTAATGTTTCGAGAATCTGATTTTCTTTCAGAAACAGGACTGAAAGTGACCCCAAACTTTTGAATGGTAGTGTATATATTAAAGACAGTTACATTGGTTAAGGGTATAGACATATAGAATGTTGGATTTGAGGAAAAAATGACAGATGACATTTAACAGTTCAAATTTGATTGCCAGTAGCTGGAATACATATCCCATTAACCTATACATGCTGCCTGGGGCTATTATAGTTTATGGTTATAAAATTATGATGTAAGGCATTATAGTTTTTTTATGCAACTGTGAGTATATTTTTAAAAAACTCTCTTGGGGCCATGGATGTCCACGCAATTATTTTCAGGGAGGGGCAAAATACTAGCCCTGCCCAATGTGTGGATAATGGGTGGGGCAAGGTGGAACATGGGTGGGGCTAACGTACCCTATACTGTTGGGAAATTATTCAAACTTTAAGGCACTTTAACCTCCTCTCCCCCAGTGGAAGCCCACGCTGGGGGTAACTATTTGGAAGTGCCCCTGTGACTGAGATTTTCGTTTTTATGTGTGTCGCATTTTATGCATTTATAGGTCGGAATGAAAAATAAGATAATAATAAGCCGTATTTCAGCAAGAGTTAATAACATGGCTTTCAATCTAGATTCCATGTGTCCACTTCAAGGTTGCCACGGTAACAAGCATCTCAAATTTTCTGAAACCGACGTAACCAGGATGGTCAATCTATCTCTTCTATTTGATCAACTTCGGTATCTTCATTGGTTCAAATAGGGAAAAAAAAGGCCATAAACAGGTGGACAGCGGCTTTTCCTTGCAGATTTGATGCGTTCTTCTTTTTTAGGTGGCAATAAAGCGAGATGGAAATTGCAAACTTCTTCTTTATGAGTTTTGTTTTATGTCGTCGTGCCTCGCGTATATCTATGCTGTGAGAACGCTTATCCTTCAGAACGCCATAAATGTTAAAATTAAGGATAGATTGCATCTGTTGCACGGACTACAAATGCATCCTAAAGAGAAGGTTAAAGGTCAATTGAACAGAGTTTTCTGGGTCGCGTAAGGTTAAAAGAACTTTGTCAGACTACAAGGTACTAGTGATGTGATACACATTTTAATGGCCAGGATACCCAGAGCGCTCCCTCTTCAAGTGGGCTTAGCGAGAGGCGGAGCTCGCTGTTTATATGGGAGGGGCTAACCCAGATCACTCAAATCTCTATGGTAGTGGGAGGGGAATAGGGCGGGAAGTGGGTGTGCCTATATGCTGTAGAAAGGGCACAGAGACCTGAGAGCCGGAGAAGAAGTGCTTCATCTGGAGACTCTGGGGAAACCCCGGAGAGTTCCCTGGTATGAAGTCATGTGTATATACAGTATGCATGTGTGTCACCCTGGGAATCTGCCCTTTCATCCTGAAATTGGGGCAAAAACTGTTCTTAGGTATGCCTATATAGCGTATTTTAATCTGTAAACAGCAATAATAGGTTAATTTACTGTACTCTATTTTTAATTGGATTTGAGACAGTAAAGGATCCACTTTAAAATGTAAGTCAATCTACATTTTTTTTAATTCTAATATTTAATAAATTACTTTTGCTGCATGTTTGTTTTTTTTAAATGTCATTCTGTTTGTAATACCGAGTTTACTGCTGTATACTTTATTTGTTCATAAATCTCTCAATGGCAGGAAATAAAACAGCAAAGCTAAAGTTTATCTGCCGTGATTCAGCACTCCTGAATTAATTATTTTATACGCCATTCGGTTTAGAATAGCATCACAAAAGCACCACGAGATGTGTTAAATCGATGAATAAAATAAAATGAACACTTAAACTTAGTGACAAAACCCTGGATGGTTAATGCAAGATTGAAAATGTTTATATCCTCCGACTGTCACATTAATTATAATTGGAGCTCCCCATTTACCCCAAGGACAAAAAAAAGTATTTTTGTTTATTAAAAAAGCTCCAAAAATGTATAACTGGAATTGTTGGGCCATAACTAGGGATCTAGGCACCTGGAGAAGGTCAATGGTTGCGCCCAACTATGATGTCATGCTAGCTTTGAAAGTAGTGGTGAGGACATTGCCTTGTTGCCCTGCAGAAGTTATGGCCCCGTTTCATAGACTATCCCAAATTGCCAAGGGCATAAACTAATGGTGATAGGATTAACATAACTATCAAAATCCTAAATGATCAAAGGGCGGCAGTTTTGTTTTTGGGGTGCGGTGAAAGGCATGTATCGTGTTGTAGAGACACGTAGTTTGCATACGCAGCCCATGTATGTGACAGTTTACCTATGGGAGAGTAGGCATATATAGGATAGGGTTAAATGCCATAAATACAGCACAGAAACATAATCTAGGGACAAAATAGACATTTCCAGAAGAATGTCACCCCTTTGTGCATTGCTGGTGTGGAATACATCTCCCATCACACTCATCATCAATACGGCTGGTGGCATACCTCCCGAGATTCCATTTTTTTGGACATTGTCCCGTTGAGCAGTTACAGAACAAACTATCCGGGAGAGCAGGGCTTCACAGGAGACTCTGGGTTGAACCTGGAAAGTTCTCACATATAACTGCAGACCCCATTGTTACAATGTCCCCCCTTGACAGATATACAGAACGTGAGATGAGATAGGAGGGAATTCCATTACAGAAGGGCCAAAGTATGCATTGGGCCACCTGCCATGTTTTAACACTTTAATCAATCTAAGAGATAAGGAGGTTATTGGGATGCGAAGTGTTAAACCGTATAAGCAGCTGTATTTTATTTAGTGTTGTTGACTACATTAGAGACAGATGTACCAATGTAACCCGCGTGTAGTGCTCACATTGTAGATCCCCCTAGATACATATAAATATAATATGAACCTCTGTAAAGCTGTAGGCGCAGTATTCTATACCACAAGAGTAAAAGGAATTTACAGAGTCATTTCATTGGAAGTAAAGACTCGACAACAAATGGCTGAACTTCTGCACTTACCGTTCCACCACTACAGAACTAACTTGCTTTACTTTCTAATTACAATCTGTTTTTTTCATAGAAAAGGCAGCATTTTTTTTTAATAAATGTTGAGCCAGGAATCTTTGATCTCAGAATGACGTCTTTGTTTTCAAGTCTGAATAGTATTTCTAAACTAATGGTTTCATGTAGAGAAAAGCTGGATTATCAAAAGCAGGTGCTTAATGAGAGCAAAGGCAACTGAAATAATAACTGAAGATAGAAACATAGTACTTGAGATCAGAAAAGAACCATTCAGACCTCAATCAGTCGTCTCGTCTTAGATTTAGGCTAGCCCATGGGCTTATACCATGCAAGTTCCCTCACTGGCCTAAAAAACATCAGGAACTGGGTTGCTATTGGTTGCCAAACATTGATTTACACCAGATTATCACACGGAGTTAAATACAGGACATCTTAAATAACCTAAATGCTTTATCTGGTGTGAAGAATGTGGTAAAATTCAGCTCTGGGTGATCAAAGTCAAAATAGCTCCCCCTGCAGGGGATTGTTTTTAGGGTAGAAGGGGGAATTTAGACTACGCACTGATTTAAGGATTTTATTAGAAAATGATCACATTTCAGGCGCTCCTTAGTAAAATAGATGCCATTAAATTGCCGTCACACACACACCGAGTGACGCAGATTATTTAAGACTAGGTTGAGTGAAAAGTGAGATTTAGAGATTATGACTGTGAAAATTGCATAGTGTCTCCACTTTTTAACATGAACTGGATGGATACCTGGAAAAACATAATATTCGGGGATATAATCTTTAATTATGGGGAAACAGCGTATTGGCCCAAGGAGAAATCTGACATTTTGGGGTCAAGAATGAATTTTTTCCCTGGTTAGTGCAAAATTGGAAAGAACGAAACTGGGTCTTTTTTTTTGCCTTCTTTTGGATCAACAAATTTACAGATATAGGAAAGGCTGAACTTGAACTTGGACGCATGTCTTTTTTCAGCCTATGTAACTATGTAACCTTTTCACCCATCTCAACTTTAGACATTGAGTGGTTTGTTTAAGAAATTAATTTAATTGGGTCATTAGACATGAGAACAAAAAAACCCCTTTTTTTTTTACATATCAGATATTTGCAACGTTTGCCTCAAAATTCTTATTTTAAAATGACTTTTTTGTTTTGGCACAACCGGAGATATACAAAAAATCATAAGTTCTGTACGTAGGTGTAGACCGTAATTGTATGTCACAATTGTGCTATTCTTATAACAAAGGCACTATCCATTGCCTCTTTATATTCACAAAACACAATTTAGTAAAGTTGACTATTTACTAAGAAGTGGCGTAGTCAGTCGTTTTAAGGGTTAACTCAATTGTCCAGACTCCGGTCACATGCCCTTGCATACTAACACTGGCAAAACAACTCTCAGATTCACTGAAGTGCCTGTGAGTTAAAGACAAGGGCATGCAATGTGAACTTGTATGTCCTCGCCTATAACTAACTATATCTATAATCTGGTAAAATCTGAAAATCGGCAAACTAAAAACAAAAATGAAAGTTTCTCAGGAGCCCATCTTCTTCCCCCAACTAATTAAAAAAAATAACAATAAAAAAATTTGAAAACAGGCTATCTATTCGATACTGGGAATAAAGTATACTATGTACAAATTACATAGTATACTGAAGGATAGCTTCCCTTAATATAGCCTGAAAATCAATTAGATCTTGCTGCCTTAACTGCAGTGCACACTTCCCTACGCAACTAAGACTGCCCTAACCACAGGCAGACTGGGAATACCCCGTCATAATAAGTAGGTCTCTAACCAGAAAACAAAAGAAAAGTACCTGAGTGGCTGAACATTGGCTCAGGGTGTAAATCCTGACTTTTTTTTTTTTTTTAAGATTTTATTATTTTTTTTAACAACACAACAACAAAAAACTTTAAACATATTACATAAAATTGGCACGTATATTACCATATAAAAGAAAAAGACAAAAAAGGACTTTACATATACAAAACAAGACATATATTGGATCCGGTACTATGTATCTAAATAATTAAGATATAATACTAGAATAATTAGAATAAATATCATTACATATATTAAGACAATTATGTAGCAATTAGGATGGTATTACAAAATATTTCTGGCTAAAAATTATAAAATACCAAGGACTGAACATATTATCAATCTAGTTTTCCCTCTTGGAGTAATTTGATCCATTTTTCCCAATGTTTTTGGTATACACAGGTTCTTCTTTCTTGGGAAAGGATCAGTTTCTCCATATGGCATTGATATAAAAGCTGGGTTTTAATTTTTTCCCAAAGAATTGGTTCTGACGATCTCCAATTTCTAGCTATTGTTATTTTAATGGCAGTCAGCAAATGTAATAAGAATTTCCTTTCTTGAGTAGACACTTTAGGAAGGTTTAGGTGCAGTAAAGCTATGTCTGGAGTCAGATTCCAATGGGTGCCAAATAAATCTGTAAGTTTGGATGAAACTTTCATCCAAACTTTCTTTAGTGGAAGGCAATTCCACCATATATGTAAAAAATCACCTTTAGTGCAACCACATCTCCAACAATTAGATATATTCTTAGAAGAAATTTTCATTAATATTGTTGGCACAAGGTACCAGCGGTTCATTACTTTGTATTGCAACTCGTTCAGGTTTAAACAGTGGATATCTTTATAAGTTAAATTCAGTGCTTTGTTCCATTCCTCTTCCATTATTAGTCTTCCTAAATCATTCTCCCATTTTTTTAATGCCGGAGGACCATAGTCTTTTTTCAGTAGGGAAATCAATTTTAATGCTTTTGCAAGTAATTTTTTTTGAGAGTTTCCTGTAATTAAATAAGAAAATAATTCTTGTGTTTTTGGGATCAGATTCCAATTTACTGAATCCATTAGGAAGCTTTTAACTCTTAGGTAGTTAAAAAGTTCCTTAGTTGGAAGGTTGAACTCAATTTGGATTTGCGAGAAAGATTTGATGGTAGTTCCCACCAACAGGTGTTCTATCCTGAATATACCTTTTTGTCTCCAAAGATTTAAATTCAAATTTCCAATAGTTCTTTCTATGAGACAGAGAGGAAGCGTATTTATAATCTTATCCTTTAGCCCTGCACGCTTTTTAATTCGATTCCAAAAAATAAGAAGATGTCTTAATGTTAAACTGATAGAGTTTTCCATTGTCTCAGAAATTTTTTTAGACGGAATCCAGAAGAGAGTTAATAAGTCTTTATGTGGATATCCCATTGGACTCTCCCCTATATACCAGGCTTCTGAGGCTGCTTCCTGTCTCTGAGTTAAACAAGCATGAAGTAATAAAGCTGCTTGAGAATAATCATGTATCAGTGGGACGCTAAGGCCCCCTTGCAATTTATTCTTAGATATCAGTTGGAGATTTAATCTTGGTTTTTTAGGACCCCATATAAAATTATTAAAGGAGCGTTGAATTAGCTCTAACCAACTATGAGGAATACTCAGAGGGATCATCCTAAATAAGTATAGGAACTTGGGTAGAATGTATGCTTTGATTATATTTATCCTCCCCCACCAGGAAATAAATAAACCTCGCCATTTTTTGAGGGAGAGGTTTATTTCTTTTATCAAAGGCATAAGATTGATTTCCATCCAATTTCTTGGAGTGTTTGAGATTTTAACTCCCAGGAAACAAAGAGATTCATTGGCCCAGCTCAGACCCATTTTTTCTATTTCATGCTTTTGTTCTGCATCTAAATGTAGTGGGAGTGCAATAGATTTATTTATGTTTAGTCTATAATTAGAAACAAAACTATAATTATGTATTAAATCCAAAACATATTTTAATGAGTTTAGAGGATCTTTAATTGTGATTAATATATCGTCCGCATAAAGTTTTATTTTCTGAAGATCTCCCACTCCACAGCCGACTATATTCGGACAAGCTCTAATATCTCTTGCCAGAGGTTCTAGTGAGAGAATATATAGCAGAGGGGAGAGGGGACAACCCTGCCTTGTTCCATTTGTAAGAGGAAACCAGTTGGAATTTATACCCGAGCCAAACATTCTGCCCTTGGGATTACTATACATAGCCATAACCGCCTGATGAAATTTCCCATGTATTCCAAAGGCATTCAGAGTTTCAGCCATAAATTTCCAGCTGACCCTGTCGAAAGCCTTCTCGGCATCTAATGACAGGGTCAGCTGGGGAACTGCTTCTTGTAAAGTATGTTCCATTTGGCCCACTAGTGCCCTTATATGGTTTGTCGCTGACCTGCCTTTTATAAAACCAACCTGATCACTGTGTATCAACTGTGGCAGTACGGGATTAAGTCTCTGGGCCAGAACTCCTGCATATATTTTTATATCAGTGTTTAATAGAGAGATGGGTCTATAGCTGGTTATGTTTTCTGGGTTTTTACCTTCTTTTAATATCGGAATAATATTTCCTCGCAGAAGTTCTTCTGGAATAAACCCTTTATCCATAATCTCATTGAATACAAAAACTAGCTGTGGAGCCAGATCTTCTATAAAAACCTTATAAAATGTGGCATCAAAGCCATCTGGTCCAGGGGATTTCCTCTCCTCAGGGTGTAAATCCAAACAACGCTTGCTGTAAAAGCTTAATATACCAGTTACCCCCTCTAGGGTCTACTGAGACCTCGATGCCCAAGTTAATACTGTGAAATCATTATTATGTGCCTCTTGTACATGCCTAGCCACCAGGGTGTCCACTCTATATCATTGTGTGCCAGTATGTTCCAATACTCTCTTGTTCAAGGGTCTAATGGTTTTACTTATGTACTGTATAATGAGGGGTAATTAACCGACCCTTGGTTGGATATGCTCATTTAGTTATCTAATTATAGCTCAACCCAACACACACAGGGTGGGAAAGAAGGAGCAATCCTCCCCTTGCTTAATAGAGGGTCTTAAGGACCCCTGGTTGCACAGTGACATATATAAGAAGGAAATAAATTTAAAGTCACAGGTAACTCACAATTTAGTGAATTTTGTTGAGTTACTTGCATTTTTCAACTCACATGCACTCTCCTCTCCTGCATCTGAGTGTATGTACATGTTTTTCTTATTTGTTTTATGGTTTCTAATAAGAGTTGGCTTATGATGTTGTATGATGCAAACATAGGATGGTGTTACAAAATAAACATTTCCATAAAAACATTTTTTTCTGAATTTTTTTTTGTTGCCCTTTTCCCTTTATACGAGTAAATCATGTCCAATTTACTATAATTGTGACTTTCTCTATATAGGCTTTTTAAAAATCCACAGCCGTCTAAAACCCGTACACGCTGTTCTGCGCCAGAGTGATGTTTAAAGGTTGTTTTTCTAGAGAATGGCATAGTACAGACCTGTCATTTTGTTTTAGAAACAGCCCAAAAATAAAATTCAACCACAATCATAGCACTTTTATACGCACGCATAATGGTTATTTTTAAGTTCTGAACTATTGTGATGGAATTTTGTAACACAGTTCAGAAATCATTTTTTTTCCTCGGAGGCGGAAATAAGAGAAATCTTTAGCCGTCTCTAAGCCCTGTCGGTAAACAATTAGATGATGGACAGGTCGATAAAACAAGCTCTTGTAGCTGTCAAGCATCCCGACGAATGTGTCAATCAAGACTCATCAATTTCACTCACTATCCAGCGTAGAGACGCAAGAAATTGTGACAAAGTTTAAAACTGTAAAGCTTTTCAAATTATATTCACAGTTGTTAGCTGAATATTTATTTGTCTTCTTAAAATGTGATGGATAACAAGGCAGCCGAGTTAAAGATGTAGCACCCTCCGAAGCTGGAATATCAAACGGAGAGGAAGACAAAAAGCTTCATATTGTTTATCTTGAAATTGACGTGAAACTTGGCTGTACAATCTGAAGAAAACAGCCTTTAGAGTGCTAACTAAAATTAATTAGCATAATAACAAATTGTTTAATATCTGTTTAATATCAATTGGACAGACCTATATCATTAACATCATTAGCTGGAGGACAGGGAAACTCAAGCTGATGACAAACTAAAGTAACTTCATCTTAGTTAATTGTATTCTTATCTCTATTACTTGTTTCTCCTATGTTGGCGTACTCTTCTCCTGTGTTACTCTGTTTTCTTGAATACACCCTGTCTACAAAAGCTTGTATCTGTTATAAATACAATAGAATTGATTACCAGGTTTTGGGGGGGGGGGGGTATGTAGGGGAAGTAGTGTTTTGCTCTGCTCCTCACCCCATAAAGTCCCGACCGTGTCCACCAAGCTCCTATAACGAGCAAAAAAAAGGAGAGCTGGGATATTTCCCAGTTTTAGTATGTGCTAAATCTGTAGACATCCTTGGAGGAATCGACTGTGTAAATCGGGCGATGATTACTAACGAAGACTGATGATAAGCACTGGGGGGCAACTGGGTTGAAGTGACCAGAGCCTTATGTTTCTGTTGATGATGAATGTCAGGAACATGATGTCATGATGTTGTAAGTATAGTGTAATCCTTCTTTCATTCTAAAAAAAAATGATCTGCACAGGTTTGTAACGTTGTCTTTGTCTTCTTTATAAATCTCCTGTGTTTTGACAACGTTACTACTCTCTTCTGGTTATCTCTGTTGAGATGTTATCGTGCTGCAAGCTATTCAAAGTCATGCTCTAATTGACAGCGTCTCTGTAGGAAAAAAAAACGTGTTTTCAACATTTTTTTTCTAAAGTGTGTAAGAAAACCATAAAGGATTCACCTGGACTGTTAGGGAAAGGGGAAAATGAGGGCATGCCAGCAATTTTGTCATTGGTAAGAGAGGAAAGAGTCCTACCTCTTTCCCACCTGGCTCCTTCTGGACAGGAATACCCATCCACCAACCCAGTGATTTTTTTTTTTGTGTTGCTGTTTTCTATTGTTGTTATTGGTTTTTAGTGGTGTAATATCGTTATTATGGATGGGTTGGGGTTCAGGGCTTTGGATCACATAGATCTAAAATAGTTAATTAACAGGTTTTTTTTACAGAATCATAAAGTGTAAAATAGATAAGATAAGAAAGAAACCCCCAAAAGCAATTACATTAATACTGCATTGGACAAATAAAAAAGAATTTAAAAAATGGGGTTTAAATCAGTTATCGGTGTGAATATTGATCTAGATCTGCTTTCAATATTGAAAGCCAGAACATTGAAAATATCTAACACCATCATTTCTTTTGACTTGCTTACACTAAAAGAAAGAAAATGTAAAAATGTTTGTGAAAATAAAGAAAATATAAAAAAAAAAAACATAGCAAGGTACAAATCTATGATGTCCACTATCTCCCAATTATTTACTGTATGGAATTAACCTGTAGTCATAACTGCCTATAACTATTAAAGATTATTAAAATTATTTCATGACAACCCCCTATTATGACAAATTTTACTAGGTTAAATAATTATTTCGCTCCTAATTCAATGATTTACCAAATTCTGCAGAAATGAATAATTATGAAAATACTGAGCGCGAGAGCTTCAATTGGTATATGCTTGATTGTAATCTGTAAACATTATTACACTGCTCAGAATGTTTGCTGGATATAAGTGTATCACAGGGTTCTGAAGCCTTGATATTAAAAAAAAAAAAAAAAAAAAAAAAGCAGAAAATGTTTTTATAATATAAACTGTGCAATTAAAACTTGGAAGGGAAGTATATTCAGTATATATTTTGTATGTCCCAAGTTAAATGACTGATCAGTTTATCCTGGGGGTGTTGGCGGATCTGTTTTATAGGCTACCGGCTTAAGCAGTAACGAGAACTCATGTAATACAAAAATAATATAACGAAGTTGATTTAAAAACCGAAAAACAATAGTCTAATTTGGACTCTTTTCCTCTGGCAGTCATTTAAACCCTCTCAGGCCTCTGGCAGGACACATTATGGGCACAAAAACCCTATTTGTTAATGCCAAATACTGTGCAAGGTAGCTCATTCCCACCTACTCAATGCAGACTCGTGTTTCTGATTAATAATTATAAATTATACATTCCCATTCGCCAACAAATCCAATGTTAAAAAGGGGAAATGCCACATTCCACATTACATATAAGCATAAAGAAATGGCTGGAGACCACTTCTGCAGCCCATGTAAAGTATAGATAGATATATAGATATGGTATGTGTGTGCAGTCATGTGAAAAAAGAAAGTATACCATATTTAAATACTATGGTTTTACATACCAGGATATAAAACAATCATTTGTTCCTTAGCATGTCTAAAATTGGATAAATACAACCTCTGATGAACAACAACACATGACATTTAACACCGAGTCATAATTTATTCAATGAAAATAAAGCCAAAATGGAGAAGCCATGTGTGAAAGTACACCTTATGATTCAATACCGTGTAGAACCACCTATAGCAGCAATAACTTGAAGTAATTTCTTTTCTGTATATATACAACTATAATCCTTACCCCTATATAGAACAATATAAATATTAGTTAAAATTGTCTTATTTTGTGCTGTGTGTAAGATCTGCTATCATGCTGCTACATGGTTGCTTTATTAAAATGATCTTATTTCTTGAAATAATGACTATTACTGAACATTTCATGAATTAAGCTGCCCTTAGTATAGAGTATACACATCTCACTACTAGCTGCACTTCAATTCAAGCAAATCCACACATTCACCTGCAGTCAGAAAGCACGCATTTCTTTATAAAAGCCTCTGATTTAGATAAAAGCCATATTGTTGCATGTTGCTCATGGAGCCAATATTGCCTCTGACTTATATCTCTAAGACAGAAAACAATCACACATTGAAGGCTTCTATATGTATGATATACAGGAAAAAAGAACATATGGAATGCTCTTCTTCTTCCTTCTTCACCCCTTCCTTTTATACCCCATGCTCTTGAGATCTATTTTTGAATGAATGCATAAACAGGCACTTATGTACATATCTGGTGGTCTTCCAACCTCACAACCTTATGTTGGCAGATCTGTGATTTCTGAACTCTGTAAAGAGCCACAGTAAGGGGCTGGTTTCCTACACAAGAACAACATTGTCAATACTGTGCTGATGGATAAGAGTACCATGTTGGGTGACCATGAACCACAATTGTCCTACAAATCCCTGACCAACCCTCTCCTCGTTGGAGTGTTTAAATGTTTCTTAATTACTTGCACTTACAACATTCCCTATCGGTCTCACTGATCCCAATGAGTGTCATTTTGTTCTACTTATTATATCAGCCTATGCTGAAGCTCGGTCCCTCATGATACTGATGATATATAGCTGAGAATTCTAAGTCATCAACCAAGTGTCCTTTTGACCAAAGGTTTTCCAAATTCACTTATTTAATCTGGTACTGTACTTATTTATTCTTCTTATGAAATATCTACATTAACAGCATCCCTTTGAAGAAAGCTAAACTAATTCTCTTTGTTTTTAATGAATTAACGTAAGTTTTCATCCTAACCATGGATGAGTTAGGCTCATGCATTTGCGCAGCATTTAGTGTGATGGAACTAGGCGGAAAGCCCGGGGAAGGAGTGGGCGGGGCTTGGGAGGGGGAATGGGTGTGGCCACATGCCACTCCCATGTCTTGAGAAACAGACCCGAAGACTCTGGGAAGCAGGGCTTTACCCGGAGACTCCAAGTCAAACCCTAAGAGTCCCCAGGCATGGTTAAGATCGTGGGGATTTAATTCTCTTTAGATTTACACATTGGTGGCTTTTAATTTAAAAAATAAGGTTGCCGTGGTTGGCACCCCAGATGTTTAGCAGATTGCCTATTTATTTGCAGATTTCCAAACATTTATTTTTTTGCCCTTCCCTATTAACCTTCAACAAACTGCCAATTTAATGAGGGAGATGTGAAGCTCATCGAAGGTAAAAGGTAAAAATGACTGTACCTCCGCTATTATGCTCAATTAACCTTTAGTGGGTCTAAATTATTATGATTTAGATTCATTTGCATAGCTTTCAGAACAACTTCCATTAAAAAAAATGTTATGCTATTTAAGCAGCGCCAGATGGAGGGTAAATTAATATTTAGTGCTTTGTGAACACTGTTTTTTGTTACTCTGCTTAACGGACATTAACAGAAAGTAACAGAATCACCATTGTTATGCACAAAAAAATAAAACATATTTGAGAAATGTACATTTTGACATTGAAAACATCTTATTCTGTGCTGTTGGGCGTTCAGTAAAATCCAAGCTTGTATCGTGGTTACTTGATAGAGAAGTTTTTTTTTTTTTACCTATAAAATGTAGTTACTTTTTCAGGATATTTCAATTATAGACCTGGATTGAATTAACTCAGGAAAAGTTATCTCAGTTTTGATATATATATAAAACCACACCGATTTACTTTATTTCAAAGTCTCCGATGCACTCTACAGCACCGTTACAACATAAATTCAAGGATAAATTCACGATACAATCCTTCCAATTACGGTGAACTTATCACCTAATCTTTACTTTATAGCAGCATGTAAAAATTACATTAACGGGGACAAGTCAAATTTAACAATGTCAAACTTCTGTGTGGTTTTCAGACATTTTGTACGATAAACATCATGTTATTTGCTTTGGAACTCATTATTCCTCCGGGACTGAATGACCAGGGTGAGTACTAGACTTGTGAACTCTGATTCGTACAAATTTTAATTTTAAACGGAATTTGCCAGTTTTGTTAATAGATGCGAATGTCCGGAAATGCAGCTGAACCAATTAGAGGCAAAACTATTTATTTTTTTTAACTTGTGACTTGTGAGTTCCTGTGGGGAGTGAGTGCAGATTCCTAATTCTGGTGACTTGTGAAGTTATGACATCATAGCATCAGGAACAAGCACTGCTCTGGACTTCAGCAAGTTTGGGCTGGGGACTGGGGTGATATGGCTGGGCAAAGGGAGGATATGGCTGGGGTATATATATGGGGATTGGAGGGGGATATGAATGAGAAAAGGGAGGATAGGTTTAGGGCATATAGATGAGGACTGGAGGCATATTGCCGGGGACTGGGGTATTTGGCTCTGGACTTGTGAGATATAGCTGGGGACAGGGTGGACATGGCTGAGACTATGAGGCTGGGGACTATCACAGACAATTTTAAGATGGCATAATTCACAGAGTAAAACATTCCTCTATTTTTTTGTGGCAGATATGCTCTGGATGCACCATATATTTTTATGCACGCATGTATTATATGCCTCTGCAGTGACTAAGAAGCCATTTTCAGCTTTATTATCAAAAGCAACCTTCTAAAATTTGGTCTTCATGTCTCTTCTTATCTCAAATAAATTACATTAAGTTTATCATAATTGCATGCTCATGTATTGTCCCCCCAGGGGCATTAGATCGTTGTTAGGGTCCTAGAGATTTGACCAGGGCATGGATCGGGCTAGTCTCAGTAGTCTTAACTTAGGTCAAACCCAGAGAGTACCCAGGTATCATAATCGTCGCTAGGAAAGTAACATTCTAAAATAACTACTGACAAAGCCTGAGTTTACAATGTAAAATAAAGCCTGAGTTTACAATGTAAAATATATATTATTATTATTATTTATTAATAATAATAATAATAATAATGATTTAAAAAAAAACAACAGAATTCTGGTTAAACAACGAACTCGGAAGTTGGAGAGCCTTTCCTCTGGTTAATACTCTTAATATTGTGACAGTACAAATGGGCAATAATAAAAATAAAGGTGAGAAATTCAATAAGAACTAGAGACAATACAATTTTTAAAAAAAAAAAATTGAAAAGAAGTTTCAAACGTAAGCTGGAAGTGAAGGCTATGCTAAAATATTAAGATAAATGATACCATTACTCCTCCTGCTTCAGGGGATAGAGGAACGAGTGTTTTCAGATGATTAATTTAGTGGTAGTGAAGCAATGTGGGACAGCAGAAGGGAAATGCGGTGCGTATAGAAAGCTGATTAGCTGCAGTAGGTGGGAAGTAAGGTTTATTCGTTTAACAGTGCGATGTTTGTTGTTAACAATTAACTTTGAATTACGAAGAGCCATCCCTGCCCCATTTCTTCTGTGAGGAGGGCCAAGGTGGACTTCCGTAAGGAATATATGAAATGGGGTTTGAAATATTTGTATGAAGGGGGGATAGGAAGACATTTTGGGCAATGCTCTGCTTCCAACTTTGTAGGAACAGTTTGGGGAAGACCCTCTTCTATTTCCAGCGCACAAAGTAAGGTCCATCCATGGTTGGATTAGTTTGGGATGGAAGAACTTGAGCGGTCGCACAGAGCCCTGACCTCAACCCCATCGAACACATTTGGGACGAACTGGAGATTGAAAGCCGGGTGTCTCATCCAACATCAGGGCAAAAATTCCCACAGAAACGCTCTAAAATCTTGTGGAGATGCTTCCTAGAAGAGTGGCAGCTGTTATAGCTGCAAGGGGGGGGACCAACTTCATATTAATGTATTTAGAATGCGATGTCATAAAAGTCCCTGTTGGTGTTGGTCAGGTGTCCCATTACTTTTGTCCATATAGTGTATTTGCACTAGTCTGGACCTAGCCTGTGTGGTTCATTGGTATCCTTGTTTTGTTTCTGCACCTCTACCACCAGACAAGGTTCTGATCTGCCGTCACATTCGACGTTTCTATGTGTTAACCCTTTTCGGAGGTGATCGAAATCGGCCAGCCAGGCTTGAAAGGAATGGGTTAAGCATTCAGAAAGCCAACTTTGTTGCTTTCTCTTGTTTACCACCAAATCATAATATGGTTTTAGATTCCGGGAAAGAGTTGCTTTAATTGAATTGGGCCGTTAAGAACCTAAATAGTAGATAACGCTGGAAACATTTAAAATACAAAAATCAATTACTTTGTTTCCTATTGCACTATGGGGAATCATTAGGAACCAAGGAGTAAATTGCTTAATGCAATCAAACGCAAGAAAACGCTCTCTTCGGAGTAAAGTTTGAATGGGTTATTATCCTAAAAAGCAACCAATTTAACTAATATGGGTTGTTGACAGAACAAATAAAGGTAACTCTAATTTAAAAAAAAAATATATATATATATATAATTTAAATTTCATTCCATAAAATGAGACGCATACATATTGGTCACTTTTTAATTATTTCCCCCCCAGAAAAAAATACTTGTTTTATAATTAAAGAACATTGAATATATTTAGGAATCCTATTTACTCTTCAAAAGAAGCTGCGAATTTGACGGATATACAACAGAGGGGCAATATTTTAAAAAGTACTCCCACTTCATATTGGACTCCCACTCACAACGCCAGACCCCCCTCATCGAGTCTTAGCGCCAGTCATGCTACCGAACGCGATGCAGAACGATAAAATAAATCGTGGCTTACAGGAACCCCTCTGAACCCTTTTCCTTTTCAAATGTGATATCAATTTTGAAAGCACCGTAAAATGGCAGAAAATTGATAACGTATTCAGAAGAAGGATAATTTTTTTTTTTTAAGTATACACTTTCTTCTGACATCTAGTGAAGCCTTAAAAAGATATTTTTATTATTTTTGCTTTTTTCCCCCCATTTTCCGAGGGAAAATGCCTATTTATATTCCTGGTACATTTTATTCGCTTTATTTTCAAACGTTGACGTTTCTTTTTTTTTTTTTTTGAAAGCTATGGAATTACGTCTGATGTTCTACAAATGAGAAAGAGCTTTGAGACCGGAGCAAAGGAAAAAATGTCATTAACGGGGAAGGACAGTCTGGCGCTTTTAGATTTTATTGATGTATTTACTAATTCCACAGCAACAAGAAAACATATATGCAAGCACTTAAATTACAGTCAAAATAGAGATTTATCAGGACTCAGAGCTCATTCCACATGACAAATACCCATGGAAATAGACAGCCGACTGCCATCAGAAAGATCAATTTACTTTTATAACTACAATTTTCTTTTTTATAGCTAAATGCAGCATTAGAAACACCGTTCCTAGTAGTGTCGAATGCCCAAACCCTTCCCAGAAATAATTTCAAGAATCATTCTATCAAGATAAGACCGAGGACTTATTAAGATTTGAGTCTTTCAAGCAGGAAATAATGGGCAGACTAGACCAGCCGAATGGTTCTTATCTACTTGTTGCTTTGGAAAACGTTGTACAAGTGATACTTTTTTCAGGAAAAGCTTAATTGTCCTCAAATAATGTGCTGATAACTTTGTCATAGAACCACTGCGAAATATATTCATCACCAATAATAAAACTCATGATATAGTGGACATATAACCTGTAGAAAAATGGCGTAACACAAACACTCATATATAAAGTGGCGGAGAAGAGTTTATCTAATATGATTCATATTGAAATTCTTTAAAGGAACATTATATAAAGGAATTATAATTTAACCCTTTGTTAGCAGGCATACCTGGGAACTCTCCTGGCTTCCTCTGGTGAGACTGGGAGAAGCGCCGCAGAGCTGCGGGGCTAGGCAGGGACACAGAAGTGGTTGGCAGAGCAGCTAGGGAGTGAGAGTGACAGCGAATTGTTCATAGCTCTCTTATGGGCAGGAAGGTGGTTTTTTTCCTTTCTTTCTATAGAAGGGAGTGAGTGAATGTTGTATCACTGCAACATTTATGTCGGGGCATCCAACATGCGGCCCGTGGGACCTCTAGGTGCTGCCCGTGTGAGATTGGCAGCTGGGATCACAAGGGCCCTGCTGCTTACCTGTGGGAGGGTCTTTTGTACTGCACTGAGGAAGCGGAACCCAGCAGAGTCATGAGAATGTACGTGACATCACATGACTCTGCTCCATTCCTGCTTCCTCTGTGCAGTAATAGAGAACGCAGAGGGAGGCCGCAGCCCCTACTGAAGTCTGTGAGTGGCATCGAGAAAGCTGCAGTGCAGGTAAGGGAGGTTGTTTGAATGAGTATGTGTGATTGAGGGAATGTATCTGTGAATGAATGAGTATCTGGATATGGGGGGGGGGCAGCTAGCCAGGCTTCAGCATGTACTGGCTGACTTGGCTGATTGCTAACAGCAATCACAGTCCCATCATGCCTAGGTTCCAGCATTTACTGGCTGCCTGGGTATGATAGGAGTTGATTTTTTTGTCCACTTTTGGTGTGTTACTTTTAATAAATGTGCGGTTATCACACCAAAATTGGACAAAAAATACAATAACAATATTAATTCATATATGATTGTTGACCGCAATCACACTCCTATCATGCCCAGCCAACCAGTACATGCTGGAATATGGATATGCCTGAGATTGTGAGCAAACGTTAAGTTTAAGGTTTGATTTCTGTTTCACGTTTTCAGCTGACAATTGTGGATGACGTAAGTGACTTGTATCAGCAGCAGCTACTGGAAAAATAGCTTATCAACAAACACCATCTACTGGTCAAGATTGAGAATGCATGAAGAAGTGTTTTAGTGAATTTCACCGAATAATATGCAATTTATAAAAACAAATGGAATTGTTTATTGATATCCTTAAGACAGTGTAAGCATATAAATGTCTGACATTTCCTTTTTAGTGTTTGCTGCTATTCTCTTTCCAAAATCATATTTAAAAAAATTATGTTTTAGATACCATATATCATATATTAATTACGACTCGGATCATGCTAGCTAAATTTCTTGCACAAATATTGATCTGGAACTTAGATGCTTGAATGGCATCATGCATGGCTCCAATCTCAACTCAACTCAAAGCCACATACCACTCAGCCCACATTATTTGAGCCGCATTGTGACATTATGGAGCATTCTGAATGTCCCACCTGTGCTTGTACAATAAATGGAACGTATTTGTTGACTTGTAAGCATGTACTGTTGGCAGCTATGCACCAGAGCGCATGTCAAAGTAATTTCTATACTTGGATCTTGCCTTAGGCTGACCCAGAGCAATGTCCCCAACTGCTCTCCAGACCTATTACTTCTCGTGCTGGGTTTCCCAGAGCGCAGTCCTTCAATGAAGCTGAGCAATACTAAATAAGTCTGTGCCAATGAAGCACAGTCCTCCATAGATATCCCAAACAGGTCCATTGAGCTGCGACCCACCAGGCTCCCTAATAGCGAGATTTCAAGACCTAGGCTGATTCCTTGAAATTTCTTAAATAATGCATTATGGTTTCAGCATTGGTGTTGGTTAATAAAAATCCTGAAACCAAATACAAAAAAAAATATATAATTGCTACCATTTATAATAAAACAAGGGTTGACGTGATTGAGGTTTAACTCAACACTAGCAAAACAACTTGCAGATTCGCAAGTTGTTTGCAATGGCATGTAAGAGTTTCAGGTGAGGGCATGCAGATCCAATGGCAGTGTCCATGACCTCACATGAAACTAGCAAAATTATGTCCCAACAATAAACAGTTTAAAAATAAATATATTGTAAAAAAAATGTAAATAGTCATTTAAAAATCAAGCTAAGGTCCCTAAGACTTCTTATTGAATAAAGGGGGGGGCAATGATCTGCATCCAATGCATAGTGGGGCAGAAGGTAATTGATCTGGGGGATATACTGCCCAAATATACAAACAATATAACAATACAAATAATACAATTACCCAATGGAAGGCACAGACCTCAAGTAAAAAATAAAACCTTGTGCCCTTTTTTGTTTTTTATTTACTTTTTTACATTTTTATTAGTAAATAAAGGCAAATGTTTATTCCAGTTTGTACCAGAAAAAGAATTGCGCAGGATGCAAGACAAGTCCCCCGATTACGTGGCTCTCCTGGAAGTCTGGGATCCACGGACAACCTGTCGTGACTACTGTACGGCCAATGGACCTCCTAGAGAGACATGAGCCTGGAGTATCGCCTCCATCGTCCCTAGGTTCGCCTGGCCCTTACAGATGTCTCATGATTACTAACGTTGATATAATGCAGGCGCTCTGATATTTCTGCTATTTAGTTTTGAAATAACATTGAATTAAGCCTGCTTACCCATCATTTCTCATCATGCTTATTCATTTACGTGCATGGGGATTCACATGGCAAGGTCATCTCAAAATGAAGAATCATTCCCCATGTGAAGAAAATAGTTGCCCGTTTTATGTGGCGTTTTGATGAACGATCCGGCAAAGTTTAAATTTGATTACTTTGCTTGGGTAGTCGGTTTTCTCTCCTCTAAATATTATTAGCATAATCAACCTTTTAATGGCTAACGATCTTGTTGTCTCCGGAGACAATTTGGGAACTGCAGAACCATACATGACCATTTTTACATGACCATGTTGGCAAATGCTACAGAATAGGGATTAAAAGGGCAGCCGAACGTCCCATGCATTCCCACCAACAAAGAAATAGTTATTCAATATGTATTCTTTACATATAAGGGTTAATAAAAAAAAAACACAATAAAGAACGCTTACCCCCTCCACTGTCTACATTTCACACCACTTTTGCCTGCTAGAAGTCAATCAATGGCAGAAAAATCTCTTCCATTGAAAATAAAGGGAGTGATTTCTGCGCATGCATTATACACCATTTACTCTTGTGGGAGCCATTGTTGGAGATGGCTAGAGGTGAGTATCCGGCATCTGCAAAAATCTATTTGACACAGATATACCACCCAGAATACCAAGATGATATTCATATCCTGATTTCACTAATTTCCCACCATTCATTGTAGGTGAATGAATGATATATATGTTATGTTATATATGTTGAATATATGAATGATATATATGTTGAATATATGAATGATATATATGTTATGTTATATATGTTGAATATATGAATGATATATATGTTGAATATATGAATGATATATATGTTGATATATATGTTGAATGATAGCTATATATATGTTGAATACATTCCTGATTACGCCATTTAGCTATCATTGTCTTAGGAGACCGTAGTCGCTTCTGATTGATCCATCTTTGTTCCTGGTCAATAACAGCGAGGATATTTCCTTAAAAAAGTGGCAGCAAAGTCTAGGAGACAACTGAGAACACCGGGAACGAGACCGGGTGCAGTAGTCTGTCTTGGGAGCAGTTCCAGCAGGTGGTGGCCCCTCTGCCACATAACCATAGAGGTAGATCTCCCCACTGGGTGATCCGGGTTCCCAGCGCGCCACTGCTCTGTGGGATGGTTGAGTAGATGAGAGATCTCCCTTATACACTATGAACCTTCCCGGTACAGGTTCTATAATGATCTCAGTCTATGCCGCGCATCTTCAAAATGAAGACTGTTGGGATACAACATCATATTCCGGTCCTCACCATAGTTGTCGGGCGGCAAACGCGTCTCTGCCGTGACTCAGGCTTAGGGTAGAGCTCAGCCAAGCTTCACCAACGACATGGTTGGTATTTTCCTCCTAAACAACTCAATATATCGTTACAGAGAACTTTCATCTTCAGAGTCTACAATACTATAAGTCTTTTGAAACATTGTTTAAATAGACCAGTTTAGAAGATATATATTGTAAAAGTTGTCGGCGTGCCCAATGTATCTCGTGTACAGTGTTGTTATAAATTTTCTCTTACAAGCCCTAACTTCCAGAGTAGTTTTCTATATATTGAACCTGACTTAAACATTTAACCCCGACCTTTTCTAAATGCACCATGAAACATAACCTGTAGGACATTTGTTTGTTGAAATTGAGATGACCATGGGATGGAGTATCTTCAGCTTATAATAGGATAATGTTTATTTTTCTAATAATTCACAAATGTTATTTGTAATGGTTTGGAAAACTCGGAGTTTCGGAGCCCAGTTATATATTGGGGGAATTAATGCCATAAAATAAACCATTCATTTACTGCCCCATATCAGACACTTAATACAATCACATGGAACACTCCATTAAGGCATTGAGGTGTCGTTTTGGGATGATGTATGTTTTTTTGGTGACAGAGTATGCGTTTAATTATAAAAATGACCGTTATTAGATCTATAATAGCAAATGCTAGAAGAGGACTGCATGTAGTGTAAGCGATACTAGAATGGACCTCTTCAATCAATCAGACGGAAGGGAAGGCAGAGAGCGGGAAAGACGTAGGGAAAGTATGAGATGAGGAAAAGTGGGGTATAGAAGAAACGAGAGTCTCAGGGGTTATTTACCAGTAGAACCCCTTTTGACACCCATGCTCCTTCATACAGCTATCATCCTTCTGCTTGATCCACTGTACATCTACAGACACTTAGTACTATTACCCGACATCTCTCTTACAAGACTTACTCCTCATCTTCACCTTTTCTCGTTCCTGTTCCTTCAACCAAAAAATGACGCAATTCAGGCTCCATAATTTACCCAGCAATGTCTTAGGAAATGTGAATGTGACTTAATCTGCTGTAGTAAAAATACAGCTACGGTGGAAATCACAAATATCATTAATTAATACCTATAATTATAGGCATAGGCTGTACGGTAATGCAGGGATTTACAATGTCAGCAGAGAGAGAGGGCATTTTAATTATTACCCAAACCAATGGGTCATCTATTGGCCATAACCCATCAACATACCCGGGAACTCTGCAGACCCATTTCCCCCTTAAATGGTGGGTGTGTCCATGACATCAGCGTGAACGCCCACCGTCATTGGGAACCGCCCCCGACGCCAACAGGTAGTCCTGGCCGCATCCTGCAAGGGGGGGGGGGTCTCTGGGTAGCCGGAGCCTGAAAGGTCCCAGTTATGCCTATCAGTGCATGCTTTCATGTCACATGACAAATATACATCACCTACAAAACTAGAAATGAAAGGAAATTTCACATGCTTCTAAAATATTATTAAATGTTACATATAGTTTTGAATAGGTTAACTGTGTTATACTTTGTGTGCTGTACCTATTAACCAACAATATACAGTATATATAATATATATTATATATATATATATATATACTTAATTATGATTAATGTGTGTGACAGCCCATTGTTTTTTTACCACATGTGTTTAAACTTGTAACCTCATTACCCCAGGATAAAAATAAGAAATTTTGGTTGCACCATTGTATTTTTCCAATTAGAAGAATGTGTATTAGTGTTCCACTAATTAGTGTTTATTATAATTAACGATTATACGATTAACGATAATTAACGATTATAGTATTTAGTGAACTAAGCTGCTCACTAATCTACTCTGTTGGATATTTTTTTATTTTGAATATATATATTTTTTTACATTGAAACTGTCACGTACCTGGATGCCGGTTCCTCCAGGCCCTCGGATCCGCAGCCGCCGCGGAAGAGGGGGAGACCCCCCGCCTTACAGCAGCGGCCGCAACCGCCGCGGAAGAGAGGGAGACCTCCCGCCTCGGGCGGCAGCCGCAACCGCCGCAGAGAGAGGGAGACCTCCCGCCTCGGTTCAGCAGCTGCAGCCGCCGCGGAGAAGGGGAAGGCCCCCCGCCTCAGCACGGCAGCCTCAACCGCCACGGAGGAGAGGGAGACCCCCCGCCTCCGCGAGACAGCCGCAACCGCCGCGAGGACGGGGAAGACCCCGCAACTCCGCACGGCAGCCGCCACCTCCCGGAGCCAGGTCCGGACCTGCTGCGTGCACACGTTCTGCACGCCACCTAGTGGCGCCAGCCGGTACTACCGGTCCTTTTAGGAACTTGCGTTCTCGCCAATCCCAAGATGGCCGCGGACCGGAAGTGACGTAACGGCACTTTGAAAATTTGGCGGGAGAATGCTAATTAGTGTCTGGACTTCCTCTGTCTATTTAAGAGCCTCAGAAACCTTCCAGCTTTGCCTTCTGATGGTTGTACCAATCCTGTATAGTGTCTGCTCAGTACGCGTTCCTGTTGATTTCCCGTTACCGACCCGGCTTGTTCCTGATACCGATTCCTGGCGTTTGACTCTGGCTTTCCCCACGTTTATCCTGACTTCTGGCTTCCTGACCTCGGCTTACCCTGCTACGATCCTGACTTCTGGCTTCCTGACCTCGGCTTGCTCATTGGCTATCCTATACTGGACTCTGGTTTTCTGTCTATTGGACTTGCGCACGCTGCTCTACCTGATTACAGGTTCTACCATACGCTGTGCGTGACAGAAACGCAACATTAGAAAAATGTTGCCTACTAGTACAAATCTGCCTCAATATTTCAGGGACTAATTAAAGGTCATGTGACACAATGGCAGGCACTGATAGGTTGTTGCCATAGCAGCTGAAATGCATCTTTTTGTGTTTTATGTCATCATTTAACAAAATAAAATGTCAGATCATCTAAAGCTTACTTGCTTAAAATTCTAGATAACACAATTCATTTGAAAAGCTCCTTATATACTCATCCCATGTTTTATACAAATAAATATCAAGACATTCTAAATTCTCTCTGTAACAATGACTTCCCCGTGTCTTATCATGGGCGCCGGTGTACATTACCGGGCAAACGTACCCCCGATTCACGTGGATCCAGAGCCGGTAGTCTTACCTTTAGTGGTGATATATGTGATTGCATCACATAGCCGTGAACGTTTTCGATCTGAGAGAGGTTCTTTTCGGACACATGGACGAGCTCTGGACCTTTCCCATCGTGGGTAAGCCGTGGAAGCGAGTGGTCATGCGGAGGGGTGTCCTCATCTTGATAACGATATTTCTGAAAACAAAGCGAGGCAAACGTCAGCATCCTGGCTTTGTCCATTAAAGCGAACGTTAAACCTAATGAAAAGGGCATGAGATTAAAAAAAAAAAAAAGTACGAGAAAAACAGCCTAAGAATATCTCAATGTTCACTGCTTTTTCAACATATTTGAAAAAAAAACACATTATTTTTATTAATTGTCTCCTGTGCTTGCATCATGTTTCCGACTTTTGTTACCCGCCTTCCCCGGTTGCCTGCTCATGCACCTTCATGCATATGATAGCTGAGAGGTCTCTTTAGATTTACGCGGTGCGCCCCTTGCAATGCATGGGGGCGATTTTGCAGAATCCCTCCATATGCGTTTACCCCCTGTCAGAGCCGGCCTTAGGTGTTCTGGCGCCCTGTGCGGACTACTCCTCTGGCGCCCCCCCCATCCCAAAAAAGGAATAAAAACTTGTAACAAAACTCCCCTTTCTCACTATCTATCCCCCTGTATCACTATCTACCACCTCTGCCCCTTCCCCTTACTTACCTTGTTGAGTCCTGCAGTGGGAGCGGGAGGCGTCCGTCTTCCCGTGGTGCGCGCTTCACAGCTGAGCGCCGGAACAGCAATCACATTCCTATCATGCCCAGGCATATCCAGATTCCAGGATGTACTCGCAGACTTGGCATGATAGGAGTATGATTGCCCTATCTACCCCTTCTCACTCCCTTCTGCCCTATCTACCCCTTCTCCCTCCCTTCTCCCCTATCCACCCCTTCTCACTCCCTTCTCCCTATCTACCCCCTTTCCCCTGTCTCACTCCCTTCTCCCTATTTACCCCCTCCTAACTATCTACCCTCTCCCTCTTTGAAGTTCACTTACCTTTCAGGAGTCCTGCGGTGGGGGTGCAAGGCCTCTGCCTCCCAGCTCTGCCACTGTATGGAACAGTATAGAGTGATGGGAGTTATGATGTACTTTTAGAGCATAATTAGATCATGAAAAAGACATTGGAAATGGTACAGCATAACACCCATCACTCTCACACCCTTACCAATCCACACACATACTCATCCACACACACATACTCATCCACACACGTATACAACAATCCACACACATACACCAATCCACACACGTATCA
>VKOC01018852.1:0-11445 GCA_009364415.1 Spea multiplicata | reverse complement strand
CAAGAATCCCCTTTAATAGATTAACTAAAAAAATTCAAGCAGGAGGTCTCTCGGTTCCTAATATTAAAGATCTCCATGAAACTTGTATGATGTATCATCTATTCCTTGTGGATAGACCCGAGCATGATAAAACTGCATGGTTTATAATTGAAAAAGGAACTATAAATCTTTTAAGATTTTCAGATATTATTTGGATGATATACGAAACAAATGCATATATTAAGACTGAAAGCTCAATTATTAAGGATTTAATTATAACAATAGACAAAATGAAAAAAACAATGAACATATCAAAAGGATTGCTGTCCACCACACCAATAGAGATCTTAACAAATTATATAAGTGATCTGGATCTAACCAAATGGAAATATACAAATATTAAATGTATTTCTGATCTATATAATATAGGATCCCTTCTATCCTGGTCCTCTATTCAATCGAAGGGGGAGCTCCCCAATACAGAAATATTTAATTATATTAGGATAAAGCATTTCCTTAAAACAGTTGATTATATAAATCTTCCAATACTTGAAGAATTTTTAAATAAACATCATAAAACTAGATTAATCCATCGATTAACTATGTTAAAATATAATCTAGAAGCAGATAATAGCATCTCTATTAAAGAAAAATGGGAACAGGACACTGGAGAGATTTACTCAAAAGAAAAATGGTTACATGCTTACACAGAAATCAAGAAATACTCACATTGTTTAGGGATGCATGAACTCCATTATAAAATTATTCATAGATGGTACAGAACACCAGTTCAAATCTCTAAATATGACAAACAAACCTCTAAACTCTGTTGGAGGTGCGGTAAAGAAAACGGTACAATTTTCCACATGTGGTGGGGATGTGAAGAAGTGAGAAAAATAGTAGAAACTCTCTTCAAAGTAATTAATGAATTAGTTGGCTGCAAAATTGAGCCTTCCCCTCAAATTTTTATTCTACATATGGATCTCACGAAATTCAACAAAATACATAGAAATTTTATAATACAACTATTACTAGCCTGCAAATTAGTTATCGCAAGGAATTGGAAAAAGAGTGGAGAAATATCTTGGGATGAGATCCAAGCTCAGATCCATTTCCAATGTAAAATGGAGAAAGGCTATTATGGAAGTATAGCCAAAAATAATAAATATAGAGATATATGGAAACCCTGGATAATCCGCGCATAAATAATACGGCGCTAAATAAAGGGGAAAAAACAAAAAAAACAAACAAATAAAATTATAATACTTAAATAAGAGATATCCTTATATTTGCAAAATGAATGAGTGCTATTAGGAATTTGCAATAATCTACCTAATATATAAATTTTTGCCAGCAATTAAAAAGAGTACGTCTAAATAACATGAGAAAGGGACACTATATATATTTTATTCCTTTGTAATGTGCAATATGTTTGTATGTGGAAGCCCTCTGTGAAACTGTGAAATTGTATGTATATTTATGTATATTTATTATGTATGAGTCTATTTTTGTAGTTATATAACTAATAAAAGAAAAAAATGAAATTTAAAAAATAAAAAAGTAAAACTATGCACAACTGCACTGTGCTCTTGTGTGCAATCTGCTAAGTGCTAAAGTTATTTAAATTATTTACTCAAGATTAACAATTTATATTACTAGCAGTATTTTATTTTTAATTTGAATTTACACTGGCCTAAGAGCTTAGCCTACTACTATGCTAAAGCTATATTTCCTATATAATATAAGTCTACCTCTAGGCAGACGCTCTCAAGCCCACTAAGCTAAAGTGAGGTTAAAATCAGATTCAGTATATGATTTATTAATTAATATTAAGTTATATAATATAATAGATTAGAAATAATTACTTATATTATGTATTATAGATAGAAGAATATAGATTAAGGATTAGAATTTAGAATTGGGGGCGGAGTTAGCGCTCGAAGAAGATGGCCGCTTAAGCCTCTAGCTCCGCTCACCATCCGACTTTTACGCTTAGTTTCTCCGCTTATCCCGACCGATGGGGAAAACTAACCGGGTGGGGAGTACCCCACGATCTTCTGGGACGCAGGACAGACCGTCTAATCCCTCTGTCCGGTCCTATTTTCATGGTCCGCCGGACCAAGACTCCCGAGACTCGGAGCCCAAGATGGCGCCGTCTCCTGCCAGCCAGCTGAGTGAGTGCTCGGACGAGGGCCTTCATGACCAGGAGGCGAGCTCTCCCCCTCCGTTGGCGGCTGGTCCGTCATGGCAAGAGGCTCTGAAAGCGCTTCCCACGAAAGCGGACTTGGTAGCCGTGATCGACTCCTCGCTGGACCAGGCCCTTTGGGGCGTGCGGGCCGACCTTGTGGTCATTAAACATGACCTGAAGCAATTGGGTGACCGCGTGCTTTTGCTTGAGGACTCCTACACGAAAACTTGTGATCGTATTGACTCTCACTCTACCGCTCTACATGCACACACGGACACCATCCATCAACTCAGACGACAGCTGGAGGATCTCGACAACCGGGGGAGACGTAACAATCTCCGTGTTCGGGACTTACCTGAGTCGGTTCCTCCTGAGCAAATTCGCCAGGTGCTGCAGCGGGTGCTCAACTCTCTACTCGGCATGCCAGAGGACGCACCGATCCAGTTTGACAGGGCCCACCGTGCCCTTCGGCCCAGGGGTTCTCCATCCTCGCCCCCGAGGGACGTGGTGTGCTGTTTCCACGACTACTCGGTCAAGGAGGCGGTGTTGAAGGCTTGTCGCACCGCCGGCGCTGTGGAATATGAAGGGGAAAAGCTCTCCATCTTTCAGGATCTCTCACCGCTTACGCTCCAAAAGCGCAGGGCGTTGCGACCTGCGTCTCCCGGCGGTGGAAGTTCCTGACTGGGAGGAAGCTCCCGCGCCTTTACCACCTTTGACGGACCCGGCTGCCTCCTGGACCCTGCACTCCAACCGGCGGAAGAGGTCCCGTCGCAACCCTGCGACTCCGGAGGACACCGGCTGAGCGTTTTCTTTCCGTGGTGTTTTGATGGCTCCCATCTTCATCGTGGTACTTTTCGGCGTGTGAGTGTTTGAGATCTTCTCCCGCTGACTGGACTCTTGCATTCGTTCGGGTATTTTGTTTATCAGCCTTTATTTTATTGTTTTTCCGCTATTTTTCGTCCCGTTTCGGTTTTACGGCGTCCGTTTTAAGTTTCGACTACGCTACATACTCGCTTGTGATGAGTCTGGCTGCGGCGTCCTTGCGGCGTGCCGCTTCTCCCTAATGTTAGTTGCCGCTTTTTGATATCTGCGATTTACACTTATCTGCGTTTAATGCCCTGATGGCCTTGTTTGATAACTCTGCTCGTTCTTCCCTGCGGCAGGTTTTTGGTGCCCCTTATTTCGGGGATAGCCTCATTTATTCTGTCCACGCTCGGTCGCTCCTATTTTCTTCTTTCCCCTGTTCTCTTCTCCTTTTGCTCGTTTTTGTTACTCTTGTCCTGTGTGCCCCTTCTCCACCGTGCGTCTGTCTCCTCTTCCCCATACAGCGCCTTACGCACCGCACTTGTGGGGTTGCAAGGGTTTGCTTGCTCCCTTGCCCCCTGTGTTTGTTGGGGCTTCTCCCTCTATTACTTTCTGCTCTCTCGGACGGTGGTGCGGTGGCGGAGGTCCTCCCCTCTTTTTTGCTCTCTTTTTCTCTCCTGTTCTCTCCCCTTCCCCGCTTGCCTTTCCTACCTCTCCGCTTTGGTGGGCCTCCCCCCCCCGAGCTCTCCTGTCCTCCTGTGGACAAAGTTACATAGTTCATAAGGTTGAAAAAAGACCTAAGTCCATCAAGTTCAACCCTTCTACCTAACCTTTCTATTCTTGATCCAAAAGAAGGCAAAAACCCCCCAATTAAGCTACCTCGAATTCTGCCATCAGGGGAAAAAATTCCTTCCTGACCCCAAGAGGCAATCGGATTTCTCCTTGGATCAAGAAGCTCTAAAATATTAATATTATTCTATTTGTATCCCTGTATATCGTGCCTTTCTAAGAAAATATCGAGGCCCCTTTTGAAGGTATCTAATGTATTGGATAACACTACCTCCCTTGGAAGTGAATTCCATACCTTAATTGTCCTCACTGTGAAGAATCCCTTCCTTTGTCGTCTATGAAATCTGCGCTCTTCCAGTCTCAGAAGGTGACCTCTTGTTCTTTGTATATTTCTGTTAATGAACAGGTCACTGAAGAGCTCTTTATATTGGCCCTGCATGTATTTATATAATGTTATCATATCCCCTCTGAGACGCCGTTTCTCCAGTGTATATAATTTTAACTTTTTTAGCCTCTCTTCATAACTGGTATCTCCCAAACCCCTTATTAATTTCGTAGCCCTCCTTTGCACTTTTTCTAATTCCATAATGTCCTTTTTAAGGACCGGTGCCCAGAATTGTACCGCATATTCAAGGTGAGGTCTTACCAATGACCTGTACAGAGGCAAGATGATATCCTCCTCCCTTGAATCAATACCTCTTTTTATGCATGCTAAAACCTTATTGGCCCTCGCAGCTGCTTGCAGGCATTGCGCACTGTTGTCAAGTCTGTTGTCAACCGTTATTCCTAAATCCTTCTCATTGGTAGTTTCGCCCAAGGATATTCCATTTAAAGAATAGGTTGCATTTTTATTATTTTTACCATAATGCATAACATTGCATTTCTCTATATTGAACCTCATCTGCCACTTGCACGCACAGTGATTTCGGGACTCTCCGTAGTCCCTCAGCTTATTAGTTGTCGACACGTTGTGTCGCCATGGTAGGTGCTTCCACGACCTACTTCCACTCCACACATTGCATCTCACACACATGTTTTTTTTGTTGTTGTATATTATTGTTTTTCGTTTTTAGTTTACTTGCCCTGTGGTGGCTGTCTGTTCTCGACCGCTTCTGCTTTATATCCAACTACAAGATTAACCTCTCGAAATCGGAGATGATGGGGTTTCGCTTAGCGCCGGAGTTGTCCCACCGCATTCGTACCACTATGCCCTTCCGTTGGAAGGATGATTATATTAAATACCTGGGAGTACTTATACCCGCGGATATGTCTCGGATCCGGTCCCTCAACTTTGCCCCCCTCTTGAGCTCCCTCCTTTCTGATCTCCACAAATAGGCCTTCCCCCATGTGTCCTGGTTCGAGAGGGTCGGTGTCCTCAAGATGAACGTTCTCCCCCGCTTCCTGTATTTATTCCAGACGCTCCCTATTTTTCTCCCTCGCTCCTATTTCCGTAAATGTCATAGTGCCTTTCTCCGCTACATTTGAAGGGGCAAGCCGCCTAGACTTTCTTTCTCTTATCTGACAAGGCCTAAGACATTGGGGGGATGGGCCTGCCTAACCTGGAGCTCTATTGGAGGGCTGCTCATCTCCGTCGTGTGGTGGAGTGGTCGGTCGGTGCGCGCCGCCTATGGGTGTCGGTGGAGGCTGCTGCGTTATCTTGCCCGATTGCTTCCCTCCCTTGGATTGCTCATCCCCAACGCTGTACCTCTCACGCTCCTCACCCCTTGATAGGCCCCGCCCTGAGAGCCCTGGGGCATGCTGTGCGGGCGGGGGGCCTCGTGTCCGCTCCCTCCCCTCTGTTTCCCATCTCAGGTCACCCGGACTTTGCCCCGGGCCATGACGTGGCCCATCTAGCGCCCTTTATGCCTGCTGGTGTTTCCATTCTACGCGTGTGCCATGTGGTGCGGGGCTCTGCCCTCAAGCCCTTGACTGAGTTGACAGGGACAGCGACTAACTCTTTTCTGTCTCTTTTTCTGTATCACCAGCTCAAACACTTCCTCTCCTCCACAGGGGCCCTGTGTGGGGGCGCTCGCCCACCCACTGTTTTTGAACAACTATGCCTTGAAGCGCAGGAACCTCCACACCTGCTCTCTGCCTTATACGCTATCCTGCTTTCCCCGGCGGTTGTTACTAAACCTTATTATTTCAGCCTTTGGGAAAATGACCTGGGCCTTTCCTTCTCCATGGAAGATTGGGAGAGGATGCTCATGATTGTTCATAAAGGGACCGTTTCTAGCAGGGTGCAGGAAACCCTTTTCAAAATAGTCACCAGGTGGTATAAGGTACCCCTTGACCTACATAGATTCCTGCCTCAAATACCCCCGACGTGTTGGCGTTGTAATTCCCACCCGGGCTCCCTCTTCCACATCTGGTGGGAATGTCCCGCTATTAGGCCCTATTGGGACAAGGTAGCTGAGGTTATTCGAGAGGTGTCGGATCCTACGTTTACTGCTACTCCGGCCGCTATACTCCTCCATTATAACTCGGTCCCGTATCAGGCCTATAAGGGCTCCATTAAGTTCAATTTGATCAATGCAGCGCTCACTACCCTTCCCCGCTCCTGGAAGTCCATCGTTCCTCCCTCTATATCTGCCTGGTTCAACCGGGTGGAATTTGTCTACCAGATGGAGGTCCTTTCGAGCGCCTCTAAGGGCCAGGATCATACGGTGGAGCTCAAGTGGTTCTACTGGCGCTCATTCATAACCTCCCTGGATGGTCGCTCGGGCCCTTCTTTGACTTGAATCTTTGAACACTTTGTCCCATTACACCTGGTCTTTGGATTGCCTTGTTTAACTTTTTCTTTTTTCCTTTTTACCTGCGCGCCACACAGTTTAGTTTAGTTTCTTTCTTACACTAAGTACCCGTTCTGACCTGATTCTCTGATGTTGGGTATTGCTACATTTCGGAGCTCGTTGCTCTGTCAGGGTACTGTATTTACCTGCTGCTCCGTGTACTTGGGTTGTTGCCGCATGTTCGTTACACAAATTTACCTGCATTGTCTGTAACTGCGATTATCTGTTCTTTGGCAATTTGTTGTGCTACCTTTCAGACTGTAGCTGTGCGGGTGAATGTCGCCCTTCTGGTGATGCCCTCTGCCTACCTTGATTGTGCCTTATATTTGCTTTGATGCTGTGTAATGTCATTTTGTTCTTCAATAAACGGAGAATTGAAGAAAAAAAAAGAATTTAGAATTAGAATGCTTATATATTATAGATTATGAATTAGAAGTTATATCATATTATGTTATATTATAGATTAAGTTTAAAGATTAGAATTATTTTAGTACTGCAGCTAGTACCTTGAAGCTTTGCTTTGTACAGTTGTTGTCGTCACACAGTCAATCTTTCTTGAAAAGAAATTAGAAAATAAAATGTAAGAGCAAAACAGCTTCACTGCTTGCTGAACAAAAAACACTTATGCGGCTGCACTCACTAGCCCAACGAGTTCACTTCACTGATGGACTGAGGTGAGCAAAACACTAAGGGTACTTTTAATAAAATTAAAATAAAATGTAAAATGAGAAAATCTTTGCAAAACAGTTAACGTCACTGCTTGCTGATCAAAAAAGAACACAGCACTTATGCGGCTGCACTCACTAGCCCAACAAGTTCACTTCACTGATGGACTGAGGTGAGCAAAACAGATGAAATAAAATTAAATATTATTAATTAAGAAAAATTTACTTGGTCTCTTGCTGTTGCTAAAACAAAGCACAAACTAAAGAGCTGCAGCACCAGTACTAATGAGATTACTAGATTATCTGAACTATAAGATAGTAGTAATTAATTATTAATTTTATTTATAGCTAATTAACTATTAAGCTAGTTAAAATTAATTATATAATATTACTAATGATTTTAGATTAGACACTAGTAGATGTCTTGAATGTCTACACTACACTCTACACTAGTATACTATAGTATATAATATATATATATGACTGACAAATATATATAATATTATAATGTACTATTAAATTATTATATATTCTATTAAATTATTATTTATAAATTCTATTATTTACTTTATCTAAGTGAAGACAGGACAGGCAGTAGGCACTAGTGCCAGCCCAGGGCAAGGGCACCCCAGTGCCACTGAGTGCACTGCAAACTCAACAGCACTACACAGTTGATGACAGAAGCACTGGAAAAAAATTAAAGTGAGGAAGAGTACACTGTGAGAAATGGCAGGCTGAAGGCTTAACCAGTCTCAGCACAGAACAGAACAGTCTCTCTCTGTAACGCTCGGATGAGCACAGCAGTGTTCCCAAAGGCGCTTTCAGAATTAAAAAACAGCAGCACAGGCAATTGGACGAGACCCTTAGCGTGATGTCACAAGAGTGAGCTGATTGGACAGACGAGGATGCAGCTCACTCCTGTTTGAATTTTTTGGCGGCTGCGCAGCGAAACGAAGAACAATCTTCGATTCTTCCGTGGTTGTGAGTCTTTGTCTTCGCCTACGTTTTTGCCGGCACTGTATTCTGTTCTACGTTCCTTTGGAAGGAACACAAAAACGGCCTCTTCGTGCTCGTTTTCATTTTCGCCCGAAGACGAATGCGTAAGTCTAGTCACAACCCCCCAACCCATAGTCCGGCCGACCGGGCTAGATCCTCCATGGGTCGGCCTGGGGCTGTCCGGGGAAATTAGCTGGGTATCAAGTCTGTTTGCCGGCAGAGACCATCCATGTCCACTTAGAATGTGGAATCTGTGTGAACAGAAAATCGTTTGGCCGGGTCAGGAGCAGCTAGTACCGGTGCAGAAACTAAGGCACTCTTTAACTGCTGGAAGGCGGCTTCGCACTGGGGAGACCACAGGACCTGTCGGAGTAATTTCTTTTTTGTCAGGTCCATCAGGGGTTTGGCAATGGCGCTATAGTTGGGGACGAATCGTCGGTAATAACCTGCTGTATCCAGAAAAGCTAATACCTGTGTCTTGGTTGTTGGGGTGGGCCAGTTGGCGACTGCCTCTACCTTCGCAGACTCGGGCCGTTGTCGCCCGCTGCCCACCAGGTGGCCTAGGAAACCCCTATAGCGCATTTGTCCAGCTTCAGAGTTAAACCCGAAGCCCCGGTGTGTTCTTCATCCCGAACAGCGTAACCTTAAAATGAAGGTCTACTTTGGAAACGGCTGCCAGGGTCAGCGGGATTTGCCAATAGCCCTTACATAGGTCGAGGGTGGTGAGGAAATTCCCCAAGTAATGCGATCTAATAGTTTGTCTACTCGGGGAGAGGTGGTGATGCTTTGCAACCCCTGTTGTTGCCAGGTGAGAGGGTCCTCCGTATTTCTAGACTGCTCTGTGGTGGGGTATTTACTCCGCTTCCTACTTTACTCCAAGGATGGACCCCCGCCTCTCAACACCAGTTCCTCTTTCACCAGGTTAAACACTATATTTCCTCCATCTCCGCCACGATCGATTTGAACAGGCCCTTAACACCACAGCCTCCACTCACTTGCTGTCCAGGCTATATAAAATATATATTGATGGTGTCACCTCGCCTAAACCTTACTATTTAAGTCTCTGGGAAAGGGACCTGGGTAAAACTCTTGAACCGGACGAGCGGGAAAAGGCTATTGCCCTCACCTACTACTGTTCCATTTCTAGCAAGCTCCAGGAGTCCGCCTTTAAGCTTCTTACGTGTTGGTACAGGGTCCCGTCTGATCTACATCGATTTCTGCCAAATGCCTCCCCTATATGCTGGAGGTGTGGCTCCTTTCCAGGAATTTACCTCCATCTCTGGTGGGATTGCCCTTTGATGACTCATTACTGGGAGGTTATCCTTCGGGTAATCCGACATGTTGATGACCCGGACTTCACTTTCGAACCATCCAGTGTGCTTTTGCACATTAATGGCTCTTCAATTGGGGCATTTAAGCGTTCCCCCACCATCCATCTCCTTAATGCCGCTAAGGCAATCATACCTAGATACTGGAAACAAACTTGAACCCCACCAGTTTCAGCGTGGTTGAGGAAGGTTAACTCCATCAACCAAATAAGAACAGCCTAAGATTGCTCCCATGGCAGCCCTTTCTTGCGTCCGCATCCTTTCCCACATTACTATGAGACTGTGCCAATGATTAATGCGTATCCCCTTCAAGTCATTTCACTTACCCCAAACACATCGCCTACAATTGGAAGATGTATGTCACAACCACTCGATATTCAACCCCATCATTTTATTTCCATAACTTCTCCTTCTCTACCCCGCTCGGTCGAAATGTGTTTCCCCACTGGACGGGTCTCTCTGCCCTTTCATGTTCATGTTTAGTTTTGATTGTTTTCTTATTTTTAGTTTGCAATCTCTGTGTCCCAGGTCAATGGTAGACGGCGACACTATATATGCCACTTTAGTGATATCAACTTGCTAGCGGTACAGTGTTGTACCTCTCATATGCTACAATTACATATGACGTCTCTATGACTGTACACGACTGTATGTACTATATGGAACATCCTCATTATTGCTTTCCTGTATACTGCATGTATGTACTATGCCGGATACTTTATCTGTATAGGAATCAACTCATTTTCTATGTAAGACTGTTCTCACATGTATGTATTGTACTACCTTTTTAATAAACAGAGATTTGAGAGAAAACTAAATGAGCTAGTAGGAAATCACAGTTCAAGAGCCAGTGGAAGCATTTTAAATTGATAAGAGCACTTTGGGAGGATATATTATTTATTTTTTAAAATATTTCTGAATTCGGCGGATTGTCCAGGGCTATTCTGTAACTCTA
Source organism: Spea multiplicata (assembly GCA_009364415.1). Taxonomy (NCBI): domain Eukaryota; kingdom Metazoa; phylum Chordata; class Amphibia; order Anura; family Pelobatidae; genus Spea; species Spea multiplicata. The sequence goes on along the minus strand of VKOC01018852.1, from coordinate 949 downwards.
TGTAGTTTTTTCAGCCATGGCTCACAGTAAGAGGATTTCTTTGCAGAATTGAGATAGAACTGACATAATTGCCTTTCCATTTTTATCTGGAATTTCAATTGGGAAACAACCATACACCATGGGATAGTTTGTTTCCATTGGAGGGCAATAGTTATTTTCACTGCAATTAAGCAGTGAATAATCCATAGTTTTCCTTGTCTTGAAAATGTGGCCAGTCTTAATGTAAAGAGATGTTATGGAAGATCTATCCAACACGTTTAATGTTATAGTAGTAATCAGTAGACTTGGGCGCCAGACAACTCTTCCTGTTCGTCTTCATGGGGAAAAAAATCTTCGTAGTCCACGAATATTCACCCATTCCTGTGTTCGGTTCGGGCGAATCGTGTACGTTCCTCGTGTTCGTTTTTTCTTACCGTATATTCCGGCGTATAAGACGACTGGGCGTATAAGACGACCCCCAACTTTTACAGTCCAAATATAGAGTTTGGACTATACTCGCCGTATAAGACTACCCCTCTACCCAGCGTACAACAACCAGCCAATCACGGCAAGCAATGTACCTTACCGGTGATTTGCTGGTTGATTTGCTGACATATACATACATGCACTGCCCTTACACACACACACACATATATAATATATATATATGTGTATATATATGTGTAGATATATATGTGTAGATATATATATATATATATATATATCTACACATATGCCTGTCCATACATACACATTTCCCTCACCACACACCCCTGCCTTTACACACACATGTATATGTATATATATATATATCTATATACACACACACGTATGTATATATATATACATGTGTGTGTGTGTATATATATATACACACACCAGAGTGTGTGTTTATATATATATATATACACACACCAGTGTGTGTGTATATATATATATATATATACACACCAGTGTGTGTGTATATATA
>VKOC01018849.1:0-28648 GCA_009364415.1 Spea multiplicata | reverse complement strand
ATACGTGTGGATTGGTGTATACGTGTGGATTGGTATATGTGTGTGGATGAGTATGTGTGTGGATTGGTAAGGCTGTGAGAGTGATGGGTGTTATGCTGTACCATTTCCAATGTCTTTTTCATGATCTAATTATGCTCTAAAAGTACATCATAACTCCCATCACTCTATACTGTTCCATACAGTGGCAGAGCTGGGAGGCAGAGGCTTTGCACCCCCACCGCAGGACTCCTGAAAGGTAAGTGAACTTCAAAGAGGGAGAGGGTAGATAGTTAGGAGGGGGTAGTTGCGGCGGGCTTAAGGGGCTCTGCGTTAATGCAGCCATATAGGACCAGTCAGTCCGGTCCTGACTGGGCCTATTTTAAGGAGGGGGCCTGGAGCTGCAGCTCCATCAACCCCTAAGTCAATCCTGCCCTGCCACAGGTGCGGTTGCAGTTGCTGCTTGCTCCGGCAACAAGGTAAGTAGGGTGAGGGAGGGGGGTGCAGTGAGAAAGGGCAGAGGGGGGTTAGATAGTGAGAAAGGGGGAGAGGGGATAGATAGAGGCGGTACATATTGAGAAGTGGGGAAGGGGTTACATAGTGAAAAGGGGGAACATAGTGAGAAGGGGCAGATAAGATGAAGAGAGGGGTAGTGTGAATGCGTATGAGAATGAATGAATAAATGTGTGGATGAATTGTGTGAATGCGTATGACAATTAATGAATTCATGTGAGGATGAATTGCTTGAATGATTTGTGAGACTGCATTAATGAATGTGTTAATGATTTGTGTGAATGATTAAATGCAAAGATGGTACATGAAGGGTGGGCTTTAACAATAAATAAATAAATAACTAAATAAATAAATATGGGCTGCTCAGGCTTAAATGCCCGGGCCTATTTTTTGTCCCAGTCCAGGCCTGATCGGAGCACAAGAAGGCAAGAAGGCAAGAAGTTCAGTTTTAGTGAAAATTGCCTTGAAAGGAGAAGATAGATTGGGAGTTGAGCTGAGTGTCACCATCATACAAATTGTACTGAAAGCCGAAAGGATGCAATTATTTGCCAAGGGAGGTCATGTAGATTGAGACCAGAAGGGGTGCTAGAATTGAACCTTAGAGTAGTCACTAGTAAGTACCTCTGGGCAAGGTAAAGATTTTTCACGGATTTGCTTTTTTAGTGACTATGTTTGTGTATTACAATACTTTAGGTACCTCTACTTCTTTAGTAAATAAATGCAGTTTACCTAATCTTTATAATTTATATTCCAATTATATTCCAGCTCAGTTTATGTTTTTCTAATAGTCTGCTTCACAAAATTACAATGTGTTTACTTATGGCTAAGAAATGGTTATGTTAATTATTCCCAAATATGTCTCCATTGATCACTGATCTTGTTTAGGTCATATCTGCCAGGGATGCTTTAGTACTGTTTTGTCAAGCAAATGCCTATTCCAGGACATATGAAACATGCAACAAATCTGGATTACTTTACAAGTGCCTGGAACAAAACTGAATGCATGCCTACAAGATATTTATGCGGCAACTTAATAAATACCAAGGGCAATTCATTTATAACATATTTTTGCTCCATATTCTTTAACCAAGTTTCAATCAATAAACAAGTTCTATCCTACAATAATAGTCTCCTTATTTTAAAGACCAACTTTTATGAAAAAACGTTAGCCCCTGATTTCTAGACTAACCTTTTTGCCTGCAACTTTAGATTTGTTTTATTCAGGTTCTATATCATTTCAGTATTGAGCAGATACTGGTTTGAGCTGGCCTCCTACGCAGTGCCTGGCTCCGATCGGCCTGTGTAGAAGTGCAAGCTTGAGCCAAACTCAAACTCCTCCTCTTCTTGAGCATTTTGTACATATATATGTTGGAGTGGAGTTCCCTTATGTTTCCCTATGTTATGAGGGAGTGTGACTTGGCTCACTTGTAGCTCAGGGTCTGGCTATAGTATCAAGATTACTCAAAAGCACCAGGCTCAACCTAGGGTGGCAAGTGATCAGCTTCTGTTCGATGAATAAAAGCAGAGGCGTACTCATCTCAAACAATTATATCACTCATCCACAAACTTTATTTATTGCATGGGGAGACAAAGAGAAGAAAAAAGCACTAATCCATTTTGTGCTACATATTATGTACAGTTTTTTTTATGCATTCTGTTTTTGGCAATGTCTTGGACAGAAACTGATTAGATCACATTGAGACTATTGTCTGCATATCTGTTTTTTGTGCAGGGCCATATTTCTAGATAGCCTTTTAACGTGTCAGATGCCCCTTATATTGTGTATTATGTATGTTATACTGTATATATTGTACAATACATGACAAACATATGCGGACATCTGACATCACACCATGTCTCTGTGGATCTTGGTTTGTACACAGGAGCACAGTCATGTTGGAACAGGAAAGGGCCTTAATTAAACTAGTGCCGCAAATGTGGAAGCAAACAATTGTCTAAATTGTCTTTGTATCGTGTAGCACTAACAATAGTGCATTGGAACTTAGGGACCTAGCCTAAACCCCGAAAAACACCCAATGACCATTTTCCCTCTCTGTCAAACTTTATAGCAGGCACTATGCATTCCCAGATTCTTTTTTTTTAATTATCTTTCTTCGTACAGCCATAGGTGCAGTTGAAGGGTTGATTACAGGTTATTTCCCTTTTCATCCTCATCCATTAGTTTCTGCAACTATTTCAGTCCTTGGTGCTTCAGTCAAGTGTACGTAATCGCATAGTGGTAGTACAGATTGGTAGACAACAAAAACCTTTGTGATGGACATTTCACTAAAATATCAATATGTTATATAGAGTTTCACAAACCTTGTTAGTGAGACTTGAGTTCATCAGCCAACATTTTGCCTACCTCTACCCTGAAAAACTTCAGCTGCTTCCAGATTTGTGACTAAACAGTGTTTCCCACTGAAACACAGTTTGGAGTACAGAGAGATGGCGGACCAAGTTTTGTTTCACCTGAATAATTGTTAAAATTGCCTCTTTTAGATAAGCTTGATACTTCTCATAAACGTAAAACTATATATATAACCTTTGCATTCATTGGTATCCGCAAGTAATCATAATCGAAGTTGATGAATTTATCAACTCCACCCATGCAATCATAACGTCTCTATTCACAAGTTCCTGTGCTAATGAACAAAACCTAAGAACCCTCAATGTATCACCTTCTAATTATCACATACAAGGTTCAATGATTTTATAGAAATGAAAAAAACAAATGCAAATATAGATTAAATTTACACTTCAGCAAAAAAATATAACTTAGATGATAAGATGTAAAACCTCAGTGTTTATGTAGTTATACGTTGTATAGGTATAGTTCCACTAAAAAATAATCACTGTTAAAGTGGGTTAAAAATGATCTCTATAATTTTTCTGATTCACAAAAAGATCTGTTGTATTCTTTCAGTTATTTTTTGCCTATAACTCGATGAATACTCTATTTTTACACCAGCATTTTAAGTCATCACTTATGTTACTTTTATAACAGAGCAAAACAAACCAATTTTGTCAAATAGTACTTAACAGTATGAACATAGTGTTCATATATTATTACATTGTAGCTACTGTTTTTTAAATTGTCTCTTTATTATGCATTTGTTGTCGACTGTACTTCTTTCTACCTAAAAGACAAGGCCGAGGAGCAAGCTTACATTTTTTTTAACGGCAATAGTAAATTTGCAATTGATACAAGTGTCATTGACAAATAGGCCGTTAATTGTGGAGAATAGTGCTGAAAAGCTGACAACTACTGAGGCTGAATAACCTGCTATGACAAGGCTGTGACATCCAGGATTGGGATTTTGACACTGTTATGAACAGTTGTGACATTGTGACATTCTTTTTCGCTCCCTCATTTTACACACCTTACCCTTTTTGTTTTCTGCTGCATTGGGCGACGCCAACAAAAAACAGAAACTTTCAATTCAATAGAGGTACATTTATGGGGAGGAAAAATCATGGATATAATAGTCATCTTGTGTATACTACATGTTATTTATATACGGTATATAATGTCTAATAATAATAAGTACATATTGTTTGTTTTAATGTTACTCAATAACATGGTGATACTAATGGTACAGAACTGTAAAAGTAACATTAAATCTCTAAAATGTTTTCTCAGGGGCCGTCAAAGAGACTTCAGTCTGATTCCAGTGGCATGTACACACTTCCCCCTCTATACATATACATGCAGTCTCTCCAACATACATTATACCCATCACAAATTTTTTTGAGACTTTCCTGGCTCGTGGCCACATGTGACCAGGATGATTGGCGTAATTCCTTTAAAATAAATGGCTTGCTTACGTGATGAAACATACTACATACAGTAGTAAAGAAAAAATAAGCCAATTCAAGGAGGTTCTTTAAACAAACACCACTAAAAACTGAGGATATATTTTATTTTGTAAATTTGTTTTATTTTTGTTGAATTGCACGTGTAAGTATATTTTACATTTACTGGGACAGTCCCAGTAACTTCTGGTAAGTAACCGAGTGGCTTGTCAATATCTGCTGCTTCCTGCAGTGATAACAGCGATCACAATGTGAGCTCATTGGGGTTTTCCACTACTCTCTGATGAATGAAGAATCTGCTGTAGTAGAAATCTAGTTGATACGGACAGCCTTTTTTTACTTCATTACCCTATATTACTAGTATCCATTTATAAAGCAAATCTGTATAGTCACCTACTCCTATTTGTCAAATTAACATGGCGCCCCTGAATTTAATCTTTAATGAGCTTATCAACCGCTTGCAATGCAGTAAGCAAACAGTCAGCGCTTCCAATGTTAATAATCTATGGGAACTAAAGAGTAAAATGTCACAAAAACAGCCCATTATGTCCCTTAAATAAAACTGCCTTTCACAAGTAAAGGGAAGCAGTATACACATAATAGGGTATCAGCCAGGTTGTGGTTGATTGTTATTTACTTAACAAAGCACATTAAAGACCTAGCACCTAATATATATTCATCATTCTAAAGAAGTTTTAGCAGTATATTCATTATAAATTAATGAGGTTCTTAGTGACTATATGATTATAGAAAGATCACAAGCACATGGAATATAGAGATACATGCTCGCCTTTCCCACCCTTCCTCCACTTCCTCTAGCCTCACATCCATACAAACATGCAATTTGATGGCAGATAAGACCCTCTTAGCTGATGGGTTTCTCTTCTCTTCTCTAAGGAAAGAACTGTTAATAATTTGCCCAAGTACGTCCAGGATGTCATTATATCTATTACATAATTATGTCGATTTCTAACTGTGCTACTTCTGGTTAAAATGTCAAAATCCCATGCTACCACTAGCTATGCTAAAGAAAAGTCACTAGTTATATTCGGCAGGATACAGTGCTGTATGAAAATAACCCACCAGTGCCACTTGACAATTAAGTGTTCCAGGCAAAAGTATGAATGAGACAAAATTGTAAGTAAAAAAAAAACTTGGGAGGATTTTGGCGTTCCACAGTAATAGAAATGACATTTCTAATGCTGCAATTAGTTATAAATGTGATCACTTCGGCAGGTTAAACCGCACCATCACTACCACATACATTTACCCATACTAGATGGGTAGTGCTGTATCTAGATTAATGAAAATTGCTATTGATTGGTAGTGAATACTAGACTTGTGCATTTGTATTCGGGCGAACGTGTAAATGAACACGAAGGGTGCGTTTTCATTGTTGAGCCCGAATACCGAACAAACGAACATGGCGGCAGCAAAATGTATACAGAAACAAAGACACACAACACGAAGAATCTTCGTCTTTGTTTACTAATCTCCCTGGTCCCTTCCCCATCTAGCCTACCTTATCTATGGATCATCACAGAGGTTAATGCTAGAGGAGGCCCCTGCCAGCGACCAATAAAGTGGTTCTTATGGCCCTTTAACTCCTGACAGCGAACCTACAGATTTCCGCTCCCGTTAACCCCTGCGATGATGTGTAGATAAGGTAGGCTCAATGGGGAAGGGACCAGGGAGTTTCGGCACCAGTATTTTAAAAGTCTGTACGAGCGACTCTGTTGATCGCCAGCAGGGGGTTCATCTGCCACCAACCAATGAAATGCAGGTGTACTCCATTGGTTGATGGCAGAGGAGGCCCCTGCCGGCGACCAGTAGAGTTGCTTGTATGGACCTTTAAAATCCTGGCGCCAAAGCTGGCGCATAGTGCATACTGCGTTAACCCCGTATTAACCCCTTCTACAAAAAAGGGCAGAAAGGGAGAAAAAAACTAACACAGGAACGGGCGAATATTTTTGGAATACGAAGATTTTTTTCCCCACAAAGACGAACGCAAAGACGAACACGAAGAGTTGGCCGGAGCCCAAGTCTATTGAATACAGTTTAATCATATTGATTAAAGACCAACAACAACAAAAAAAATCACATTTATTTTGTATATAGTGGGATTCTTTTGAAATCTCGCACACCTCATTCAGATGCTTATACCATTAGATTCCCCAATTGATTCCATAAAGAATGGAAACAGGAAGTTCCCAGGATTTAAAAATACTCTGCCGGTCTTAAGCTTGTGTTTTTCTTTAACTACCACGCATTTCACAGGTTTTCTACACTGTAGCATAAAAGAGTGTGTTTGTGAATGTTTCCTGCCAGCAAACTCAGCAAGGGCCTTACAATTATAATATGTATACCATGTGCGTACGTCTCGTAGAGAGTAACATAATTTTCTAAACTGAATTTAGATTTGCTGTGGTGTGTCAAGTATACCTGTATGTATAGTTAATGTATTGCAAGGCGTTTTTTGTTTTGTGCTCTAAAGGCTTAAATATAATGTCATCGCCATGGAAATATTGAATGTCTGATACTATTTGGAAATGTAAGGCGTGCAAATTATGATCTGATGTGTTACGTGGTTTTGTAACCATTTATATATTAGTGAGAATAATGAAAGCAATATAGAGGTTTCTGTGTCTAAAGTGGAAACCTTCCAGCTGATGACAACTTAGTCCATCTGGGCAACAGCAAAGGTCCCCATGCATGAACTATTTCGTTATTTCCTCATTGTGAGAATCCCTTGTCATTTACAAAGAGACACATCTGTGCCTTTGAGTCCCTGCTTCCTTGTGTGACAATACAGAATCTATGATTATGGCAAAAACGTTGCAGTAGACTAAATAGTAGTTTATTAAATACTTGCATTAAATATATTGTTATTCTTATGTAGGCATTGTTTTCTTTTTATTGTATTTGCGTAAACTCATGGGAGCATTAACTGTACGTGGGTCATACAATGCAAAAACACAGACCACCCATGTTCATAGATACAAATGAATATGCTTTTAATGTTTTAGTTCATACTGAGGCTTGTTTAGGGTTCTTGAGTTCATGAAGATTAGAATCAGGATGCCAAGGACTATACTATTTATGTTTTATTTTCCAATTTGTGCCGTAGCAAATATTGGTGTGTGTTAAAGTCATTGTTGAAGATGTTAAAGGGAAAGATGTTTCTATGTTGATTGGGTAAAGACCAGGGGTCACTTGAACACAAACCAGGGTTGTTTTATGACTGCATATTGGCTCTTGTCCCTTTTGATAATTTGAACCGGCAACTAAGGTCTCCCTATTTTCCCCACGACAGGTTGGAACTTGCTCTTCCTCTGAAATAATATCATAAATACATACAGTATCTGACAAAAGTGAGTACACCCCTCACTTTTTTGTAAATATTTTATTATATCTTCATGTGACAACACTGAAGAAATGATGCTCTGCTACAATGTAAAGTACGGAGTGTACAGCCTAATGGTGTGAATGCGATGTCCCCTCAAAGTAACTCAACACACAGCCAATAATGTCTAACACCTTGCTAACAATAGCAAGTTGTATTTTAGTTTGAAATGTAATAATACCCCCTTTTCTAACATTTGATATACAATTTAGGAATTCTCCAGGTTTTAGCCTTGTTTCCTAGAGTCTTTCTCCGTGCAAGGAGGGGCGTTTAGCTCAACACATAGGTGTCAGTACACATTGTATGCATTAATGTAGAATATCTAACACACAAGCAGTTGTATAAAAATAGCAATTTACAGTTTTTGTTTAACTTGTGGAGGTCACAGAGACCAATATAGACTTCCAACTGATGTCGCTGAGATACTAGATTTTATGATGTACTCCCCAAAAAATATCTCAGAACCTGAATTCCAAATATTAACCTTGTACTTCAATGTTACCTTTGTAGGGTAACCTATATTGATAAAAAAGGGTAAAAAGTGTACAACAGGAAGTTTTACAAATACAAAGTATTAAACTTAAGCTGAACAATGGTAAAAAGCTGTCTTCAGTATCACAATAAAACACAGGAATTCCTGAAACATCAATCACATTTCATGTGAATCAGCTACTTCCATACTGAACAGTGATTACGTTTGCAGAGAGAATCCTTAAACATAAATAAAAGGCTAAGAATTCTAAAATATATGTGGCTTCTACTCTGATCAATTTTGATGAATGCATTACTCCATATGTTTAACAGAGTACCGTGTCATTTGCTTCCAGATGTTCCCCGTTATTTATGTATCTACGTGTGGGTGTTTGTTTTGCTAACAATTGAATGCAGTTCTTCATTCACGTAAAATAAACCACCCTGCACTCATAACTAACATTTCTGGCATTCAACAATCAAATTAATAAGCTAACAAAAATTTGAAAAAGTTTATCTTTTCTGCAAATCTGAACTAGCATAAAAATACTAATATACAAAAATACTTTATTTCTCAATAATAATTCTTGATACCTGATAATCAAACACAGATCAGGAAGATCTGGTTACAACATCCTGCTCAGTGTCACCTTCCTTGTGGGCTAAAGATCACTGCAGGTCATTCTGTGTTATGTAGTTTCTCATGCAGAGTCATTGAGAAAAAAAACTCTTTAGAGACTTTAGAGAATTTTTTGTCAAGTAATCTATATCTAATTACATTAAATTAATTACATTAAAATATTTTGAAACTGTGTCCTTTCAATTTCAGTTGAAAGTGGATTCAGGAGGTACACATGTTGCTTTCATAGACAAAATGAACTCTCTCTGCAGTCTGAGATAATTTACCTGTGGGCCAAAGAATGATATTGTAATTTTAAGTTATAGTATGTGGGTTCTGATGGGGAAAAAATAGATCCCAAGTTGCAGAACCATTAGCTCTATACAAAGATGGCTTGAAGGACTTGGGAGTAAGGATCTGGTTGACCCAATGCTTTTAAATTAATGATTGTGAATTTATAAAAAAAATACCCTTCTTTCCAGGATTCATCGCATGCTTCCCACACAAAGGCTGTATTTTTCTGATTGTAGACTGGTAGAGGTTCTGATCTCTTATGAAGGAGCACTGATCTTGCTACATAAGCTGAGATAAGTTTGGAGTGCCCACTATATTTTGCACAACGTGTTTTTATTGTTGGATATTATTTATTGAGTGTACTGTATGTTTAGTGGACATGTTATTTTTTCCATTTTGTAAATGCTTTGCGTTTCTTTCCATACCTTAAGTTGAGAATACTCAGATTCATGGCATTACTCAATTGGCCATGCATGTTCTATTTGAACTTTATGGTTACAGTTTGAGCTTGCTTTCCAGCAAGTAATGAGGCCTTTGTTTAACCCCTTCTCGTGGTAGTGTTTTGAGTGATCAAATCTGTCCTGAAAGTACAGAGAATTCACTCAACATATTCACTTAACATATGAAGCAGCTCTGTTCATCAGCAAGGTCCCCCCAATATGCAGCTGATTGTCTTTTGCTATGGTCATTTAAAGCACAGGACTGCGCATGCACATACACGAATGGACAGTCTTTCCAAAATTGACCCACAATTTAAGTCTTGTACAGAACTGTCCGTTTTATAGGGGATCCCAAGTGGGGCTGGGACTATATTCATGAGGTGTCTCCTGTCTAGGTGTTCGTTCATAGGGTTTGGGTCTTAAAGTGTGTTACTTTGGAACAATGATATATTTTAAATATCCAGAATAAACAGAATCCCTTAGAAAGCATAAACACACTGGTGATAGAGCTGATGTGCATTTTAATGAATTTCCTGTACCAGAAACCACTTCCCTGTAAAGTTTCAACATATATATTCTGTGCAGTACTTTCCTGTTTAGTAAAATGGTATAACTACACTATCAGAAGACATGGCCTGTAAATTAACTGAAGTGAACTGCAAATATATTCAGATACAAGAAACAAATGAATGTTTATTAGAGGAGTCAATATATATTCCCGTTCATTAAAATGCTAATTTTGGTGTAGGTGATACTTCCACTGTAGCCTGTTAATTCATATGATGAGATGTGTAAAAATGTAAAAGAAAAAAAAAAACACTCGTGTTATACCATTATTGATGGTAGACCCATCATGGACGAAATGGCACCTTAGACAATACTTTTGTATTGTGTACCTTTTTTTATTACGGAAAACGTAATTATATAAATAAAAACCTATTTATTTAATACGTCTTCTACTTTGGTGTTTTATTAAAACATTATTCTGACTTTTAGGCTGCACAACACCCTAATACACCCATACGCACCAAACATTTTACGTTCCTACAAAATGAGTTATTAAAGGAGGGAAGATTGGCACAGGGATTTGGGACCCAATAGGAAGATCTATCCTTAGTAAATCAACCCAGGACTTGCAACCATCTTCCCCTTATAAAGAATATGTTGCACCTGCCATAATACTGATTCAGTCACCCCAGGCAGCTGTCTGGATACCTGGTGCTAAGATAGAAAGCTATATGGACAATCATATTATACCGATATACAGATGGATTTATGTGTAATACGTTTCTGCTCACAAACATACAGTCTCTTGATTAATTTAGTAATGTAATATTTATATATTTTTATTTTGTACTGATCTCCTTAGAAACACTTATTCAGAAACAATTATTCTGAAACAGGCACCAGGATGTGACCTATTTTAGGTAACTTGGACAGCTACTTGTTCTCTTAGTGACTTTGCCGAGTTGACAAATCTTCAAAAACTCTACTTATTTAAGCGGAGGTCTAATAAGTTCCTACATTTAAGGATGCAGCTTGTTAAGTAATTTCCTACAACAGTTAAATCTAACTACAACAAAGTGCGTTCACTATACATTCTAACTATTATAGGAGGTTAATTTAAAGATATTTTGGAATTGTGACTTTAAAATAGTGCATTTTCCAAAGCTCAAGCACCGCTGACCTGTACTTAGTGCTACATTCCTGATGTATTGACCGATATTGAACAAACATATTGGGTGAAATGATGTTCTTCATCCAGACACTCTATTTAAATAGGTTAAAAGGGGGTTTAGGGGTAGCAAAATGGTTACTTTCTGTAACCACACAGTCAAACCCATTTATGTGTATAAATAGAAAATCAATATGATGTCCATTCAATACCTAACCTTCTCTGGGTTCCTAAAGACAGCTAACACTACAAATACTACAGATGACCACAGAGTCACTAGCTTATTATTATTATTGTTGTATTGATAACATGGTCACATAGACTTTTGCTGCTTCCAATGCTTTCATTTTACACCAAAAATGCTTCATTTATGGGAAGAGACAGAAGTGCAACTTGTTGATCATATATAAGATCCTTCTCAGATCTTTACCAACATCAGGCTTGTTTCTGTATGAAAGGGTCAAGCATACTAAACATATTCTTCTTCTTCAGAGATTAGTGGGAGACCATCTATATGTATGTTGTAAAATTTCTTAATGATGAAGCTACTTGGAAGATCTCTACTACTATCTCATTTTGTCTGCTAAATGTTCTTTATTGCAATTTATGGAGTTATGGGTAAAATATATTGGTTCCTCATTTTGGCTTTAAGGGTTAGTTGGACAATGAGAAATATATGAATGTGCCACAGAGCTGTGAAAACTTGCCCCATTCCAAATTTTTGCTTATTTGTTACATTTAAATGTTTCAGATCATCCAAGCAATTGTAACCATTTCTGAACTTCTTACATACATATCTTAGTGTTTTAGTTAATTTAACGCTAAGCTAATTGAATATTCATTAATGTCTTGTTAACCTACATAAAATAAATCCCACATGGTGTTTATTGGTAAATATTACAAATCAAGCATATAATGAATAATATATATGTACACGAAACAAGAATGTTGTAAAGAAACAGTGTAAACAACCAGTCAATCTCATTTTGGACATCACATCTAAATGTTTTACTGCTGAGAACTTGTACTGTGAAACCTGTGGTTAAACACAATAGAAAATAAGCAAAACCACTAACATCTTCATAAATATCATCTGAAATGCTTGGGTAATTAGATTCTATTAGAATAGATGAAATAAGCAAAGGGTGGATCAAAAGATATTTGAAAAACACAGGAAGTTATAACAGTTTGTATTAGTGAAAAATGTACAAAAGGAACATCCTTGTCATCAGAAATGTCATCTATACTTTATAGGTAATGAACACAATACTGTAGTACTGGAAAGTACATCTTAAATCAGAAATAAGTATCAACACACATATACATTGATCTTTCCCAATGCCTTGCTTCCATTTAAGTAAAACAACCAATGAATGTGGGCAATCATGATTATTACTTTGTGCTACAAATGCTATAAAAATGGGATGACTAAAGAGACTCATCTTTTTTTATACTCAAAAGTCTGAATGTTTTTGTTTTGTCCATAAATACTCAAATGTGTTAAAAATATCACTTTATGAATTAAATGAATTAAATCAAAATACTTATTTACTAAATATCCAAAGCCTATTAATGTTACTTAAAGTAAACTCTAAGAAAACCACTGGTGGAAAAACATGCAACATAGAAGAATTGTAAATGTAGGTCTTAAATGTAATCTTACTGCCAAACAGTCTTATTGCGGACCAAGGAATTCTACCTATCAGCAGGTAAAAATACCACTTTTCAAACTGTGCATGAATATCACTTTTTATGCATAACTCCAATGCAGTCACATGGGTGAATTCACACACTTGTTAGAGGGTGTATTGTATATCCCTCTTGATTTAAAAGATGTTAGAATGTAGATAGATAGACCCCTGTCTTCCATACTTAGTAACCATTTGTATCAAAATGTATCTGGGGAGGGGGTTTGTGCCACGCTGAGTCAATTTAGGGTATTGTAGTATGTGCACCATCTTCTCAATATTACAGGGGACCAGGGGGTAATTTAGGGCTTACTTAGGCCTTTTGTGGCACCTAGTTAAAATACCTTAGCTAAAGTGAGGCTTTGGCTCAGGCTTTCTACTAGACTTATCTTCCTTACCAATCGCTTCACTAACACCTCTCCCCTGACAGTCTTTTCATGGTTGTATGCTTTAGGGTTCAAACACTTCTACTTCTCATGCATACATACAAGACTTTTTAAGCGGTGTCATTCTCTCCCCTTTTCTCCAGTCCTTCAAAAGATCTTTTTCTTCTGGGAACCCCAAACCTGCCTCATCTTTCTAGCCCCTTTCCTACAGCCTGTGTCTGAACTTATGCCCAGCACTATTATTTATGTTATTATTTAAATGCAAAATAACAAGATGTTGCAGAATCTTGTAATACCTTTTTTATTGGACTAACAGTATTTAAAAATAAATAAATAAATAATGGACAAGCTTTCGCGAGTCCTCCCTTTATCAAGTCAAATGCTTTTGACTTGATTAAGGGACACTTTAGAGTGGGACCTGTAATTCTTCCCAAATCTTACACATTAGAGTTCAGCATACCGAGCAAACTAAATAGAATAGTATTTAATTATTAAAATAAGAAATGTGCATACATTAAAAACCACATTATGGGCATGACACCCTGTTCTTTGTTGCTGTCCTTCTTTGGTGGCAGTGCATTTTAGAACATTTGTAAAATAGTCGCTAACACTTAGAATAAATAACTGCAAAATAATTACACTGACTAAATAACAACAAAAAAAAAGTCGATAAATATTCTGTGTATGGAGCAGGATATCTTTAGTTTATACACCAAAAGTGTTTGGCCTTTGTACATATCACATAATATCCCAATGTCTTACTAAATGACGATACAGCCTCGTCACTTACATATTCACTGTTATAATCCTAGAAACTATGCAAGTGTAAGGGGAGAGATGCCAACTATCCAGTTGATTATTTGTAATAAGTGAGCTTCAA
Source organism: Spea multiplicata (assembly GCA_009364415.1). NCBI lineage: Eukaryota > Metazoa > Chordata > Amphibia > Anura > Pelobatidae > Spea > Spea multiplicata. Next base: position 14,487 of record VKOC01018849.1, on the reverse strand, counting down.
AAGGCTTTTGTTTATGGAAACAATAACAACTGTAGCTTTGTATGTGAAACTTGTGGAAACTGTTCAACAAGACTTGGCGTAAGAAGGCTTTGTGAAGTTTCTTCCTTGAAATGGAAATGTTAAATCACTGAACTGGATGCTTTTCAATATTCTGCTTCTCACCGCCTTTTAAAGCTATTTATTCTGATATTTGCATTCCGTTCTGGTAGAACAAGAACCATACGCTTCTGTTATAACTCACAGGTGGACATTGATGACATAGTTTACTGTTTTTCCATTATTTCAGGTTAGCTGCAAATCACTGGGCATTGATAACTCTCAGACCTAGTATTCTGAACAGGTCCATTATTGATAGAATGTATCATAAGCTACCAATCAGTGGTCTATTGGCTTTTAAAAAACAAACTAGGACTAGGTGCAGATGGTTTTATTATGGTGGATGAAGGCAGATGTTTCTAATGTTGGCAGACAGTGATGTTCTGGTTTTTTTCATTAGGACATTAGTTAATAGCTGTATTGAAAACAGGCCCAGAATGTTCTACTTGTGACAATCTTAGGAGACCTCTAAAACATGTACAGTTAGGGAAACAAACGACCAACATTGACAAACTCCTGTTTGACAGGTGAGGGAGTAGACCTTTCTTCTGGATTTCACCTACAGGTTTGCACTTGCTACTCAGTTTGTAAAGACTTACAGGCAGTAATTGTGATTTCTTCCCATTATGTATGGTCTCCGCCAGAGGTTCTGCTGTTTACATTTCAACAAATCAATCATACATTGACAAAGGAACATGAAAGAATGGATCAGAATGAATGTGTGGTGATATTTTTACCAAGCCTACCATACTCATAAACATATAATATACTACACATTGCTATGTATCACATTAACCTATATCAAACTGCGTAAACATAATTTGTATTATGCATTGTTCGGGCGATAGATCTTTCTGGGAAATGAGTATTAACTTTACATCAGATTGAGACAGGGAATCTGCACGTTTTCCACTTCTGTTTGACCTCTGAAGAGAGTAATGAGAATCAATTGAAATAAGCTTTAATCGGTTAGCTACTTCCCATGACATATTGGATAAACCTTTGCAGGATAATGAAAGCCGAGCAACACTATTTCAAAGATGTACTGCTGTGGAATAATGTAGCTTACATATTTATTTTTTTTCAATGAAAAGCAACACTATTTTGACCTTCAAACAGCTATAAATGATCTATACAAACATATTTATCCTTTAAAAGAGTGATTTAAATAGCATATTTTGTGAATTATGTAATAGAATATCTGAAGTGGATGTGTGCAAGGCAAGCGCATCAACTTTAGTTTTTACTGTACTTTTTGACACTTTTGTTTTCCAGACAACATATGTAGTTTTCTAACCTTTCAGCTGTGACACAATTAGGAGGCCTTACTTGATTTGGAAACTATTTTTTGGGAGGGGTGTCCCTGACACCTTCTGGCCTCACCTTTCACTTAAAGCAGCAGTATCTCAGTATTTAAGAAGAGATTCACAATAGTAGTAGTGGTCAGCAGCACAGGTGCAGGCGCCCGGCTCCACCAAGACCCTAAATGACAATAAAACAGACGAAGGCTTAGCACTTCAAATTGTGAGGTATTTTAATATCCACACATAAGCAGTGGCAACGTTTTGACCCCTAGAGGACTTTATCAAGCCATGTTTTATTGTTTAAGAAGAGATCCAGACTTGAGTTTGCACTGCAAGACCACCAGCAACAGCAGCAAGGCACCAATGGATACACTCACATGCTTCAACAGTTTTAAACCTAGCTCCCGGCACAAGGAAGCAGGCCATTAAAGTTGAGGAAATGAAACATTACAGTTTGTTAACTAAATGATACTGTCAGTGTGGCAGGCAGATGTGAGTACTTTTTGATATGTCTGTTTCCTTCGTGGGTGTTTGAGGTTATACAAGAAAAGAAAGATCATTCTGCTATTTGGTACATTTATTTTTAAGATCTGTATATTGTGTAAACATTTAATTGTTTGTATTTATAGTTTTTCAATACATTACATTTCCAGAGCAAATATTATAATTCACGCCAGTATATCAACATCACCTACACCACAAATATACAAAAAGCCAAAATGTTGGAACAAGGCTTAATGCATGAATTATTTTGAGGGTGGTCACAAGTTCCATCAGCCATTAACTGATACATTGCCCTCTATATTGCTAAGGGAATATATAATACAAATTTGTGCTCAGGAAAGCAATGCTTCGCTTGGTACTTCGGGTTGACTCTATTTAACCCCTTATGGACAATGAGCGGTCCCTAAACCCATTGAAAACAATGGTTTTTGAGCCCGCACATGTACGGGCTTTGTCATTAAGGGGTTAAAGGCTTTTATAATGCATCAAGACATACTGAAAGCCCAGCATAAGTTGGTCAATATTCATGTTAAAAAAAAGAAAAGAAAAACTGGACCATAATTGATATTATTTGATGTTATTTACTATATTACATAGACACATTTGACCATCAAAATAAAGTGAATAGTTTGTCAGAAAACTATTTATAAATCTGTAAATGTTTATGTACATGTTAAAAGTTAAAAAAAACACTTTATATATATTATGATCAAAAGTTTGCATACCCTGGCAGAAATTGGGAAATGTTGGCATTCATTTAGAAAATATGACTGAACATGCACAAAAATAGTGATACTGAGCCACGGGGAGCAGAAAAGAACTGTCAAAAGATCTGCGTAACAAGGTAATGGAACTTTATAAAAAGGTATCCAAAGTCTTGAAAATGCTAGTCAGCACTGTTCAATCACTTAATAAGAAGTAGAAAATGCGGGGATCTCTTGATACCAAGCAAAGGTCAGGTAGACCAAGGAAGATTTGAGTTGTAACAAACAGTTGAATATGAATCCCACAAGAAAAAAAAGTTTTGCCCGCTCCCTCATGTTTTCTTTTGATATTTAATACATATTTATATATATATAGAAAGGAAATTAAGAACAAAAGAGCGATGGGAAGAAAGTAATTCATTTTTAATCTGCCAAAAATGTGCATTCTTTTGTTTTTATTCTTTTAATAATCACGACTAGAGAATGTTCACCTCCTATAGTCTTCTTTGGAAACAAAGAACATCGTTTATCAAAATGAAGAGATGCTGAAAGTGCTAAAACGTTGCAATTCTCTTATTTTTTGCTCAGCTTGTTTATTGTGCACATTTACATTATAATTATGATGTTTGCACTAAAATTGATACAATTGCAGAAACAGAAAACAAGTAACATAAGGTACAAATGTGCAGACATGTGCAGTCCTACTTCACAGTGAATTCTGTAAGGGGCCATAATGCAGCTTTTTGGTGGTTACTAATATTAATCACATCATCCTCAGCCAACACCTGGACTCCTTCTCCAAAAAACAGAGTTGTCGGGGGAGCTTACTCTGTTTGGCCCATTTTAATGCATAATATCTACAGTATATTTCAAATGAAGAGAGATGTTAGATCAAGAGGTCAGCTTCTTTTCCCCATTTTAAATGATAAATTAAGATGTGAAAACATGTGGTAGAGGTTAATACAGCAAGGACATTTAACCCCTTAATGACAAAGCCCGTACATGTACGGGCTCAAAATGCATTGTTTTCAATGGGTTTTGGGACCGCCCATTAAGGGGTTAAACGTTTTAGCATAGGGTTTTACAGCACTCAAAAATGGCAAACCAGACAGGCCAAATGGTTCCTACCTGCCGACAAATCCTTGGTTTTCAATTGACATTTAAAGTCACAAGCAACTCACATACACATGCATTACGAGCGTGCAAGTGTATGTGAGTTTTTATTTTTGACATTTGTTATTTAAAAGTAAATGTTATGGTGTCTGTTCTATGGTTGCAGCTTCAGTGATAACAGAAAGCTTTATTACTTGTACAACGAATGGAATTAACTTTGTGGATTTGATGGTTGGAGTTTTGAAGTCCACTAAAATGTGAACAGAGTAGATGTGTTTCAGAATCCATTTGCAGTATTTATACAGTAGCTCAGCCAAACTTGGACCAGCTCAACAAGAATAAAGAGGTATGAGCCAAAGCAAAGTTGGCTCAAACGCCTTCTCAAATTAAAGGGGAACTTCAACTATTTTTTTTATTACTAGTATCGGATAGAAAACAAAACTAGTGTGCTGTGTTCTTTTTTCTTATAACAGTTCCAGTTTTTGCATAATGTTTTCAGGCAGCTGCATATTAAGTGTTTGTATGAGTTCTAGTTCTGTTTTCTATGAGACAATCACTCCTCCTTATCATACAGCTTATAGCAAACTATTAAATGGCTCAGTCTTGATCACTCAGATGCACACTCTGACAAATGAAAGTTTATAGATTAGCATTGCGATACAAAACGTGGCATTTTTAGCAAGGAAAGCCACTAAAAATATCACATGACTGAGAACAATGAGAGCCCCCAGTCATCGCGTCTCAAATAGAACCTTTTGTAATACTACATGACTAAAGGTTTTGTAAAACTATCAATATAATTACAGTGGTAATTTAAGATCTAGTTGTAATCATACTTTTGACTGAGCATTACAGTGGGGCAAAAAAGTATTTAGTCAGCCATCAATTGTGCAAGTTCTCCCAGCTAAAAGATGAGAGAGGCCTGTAATTTTCATCATAGGTACACTTCAACTATGAGAGACAGCATGAGACAACAAGGTCCATAAATCACATTGTCTGATTTTTAAAGAATTTATTTGCAAATTATGGTGGAAAATAAGTATTTGGTCAATAACAAAAGTTCATATCAATACTTTGTTATATACCCTTTGTTGGCAATGACAGAGGTCAAACGTTTTCTGTAAGTCTTCACAAGGTTTTCATACACTGTTGCTGGTATTGTGGACCATTCCTCCATGCAGATCTCCTCTAGAGCAGTGATGTTTTGGGGCTGTCGCTGGACAACACGGACTTTCAACTCCCTCCAAAGGTTTTCTATGGCTAGGCCACTCCAGGACCTTAAAATGCTTCTTACGAAGCCACTCCTTCGTTGCCCGGGCGATGTGTTTGGGATCATTGTCATGCTGAAAGACCCAGCCACGTTTCATCTTCAATTCCCTTGCTGATGGAAGGAGGTTTTCACTCAAAATCTCACGATACATGGCCCCATTCGTTCTTTCCTTTACACGGATCAGTCGTCCTGGTCCCTTTGCAGAAAAACAGCCCCAAAGCATGATGTTTCCACCCCCATGCTTCACCGTAGGTATGGTGTTCTTTGGATGCAACTCAGCATTCTTTCTCCTCCAAACACGACGAGTTGAGTTTCTACCAAAAAGTTCTACCTTGGTTTCATCTGACCATATGACATTCGCCCAATCCTCTTCTGGATCATCCAAATGCTCTCTAGCAAACTTCAGACGGGCCCGGACATGTACTGGCTTAAGCAGGGGGACACGTCTGGCACTGCATGATTTGAGTCCCTGGCGGTGTAGTGTGTTACTGATGGTAGCCTTTGTTACTTTGGTCCCAGCTCTCTGCAGGTCATTCACTAGGTCCCCCCGTGTGGTTCTGGGATTTTTGCTCACCGTTCTTGTGATCATTTTGACACCACGGGGTGAGATCTTGCGTGGAGCCCCAGATCGAGGGAGATTATCAGTGGTCCTGTATGTCTTCCATTTTCGAATAATTGCTCCCACAGTTGATTTCTTCACACCAAGCTGCTTGCCTATTGCAGATTCAGTCTTCCCAGCCTGGTGCAGGTCTACAATTTTGTTTCTGGTGTCCTTTGACAGCTCTTTGGTCTAGGCCAAAGTGGGGTTTGGAGTGTGACTGTTTGAGGTTGTGGACAGGTGTCTTTTATACTGCTAACAAGTTCAAACAGGTGCCATTAATACAGATAACAAGTGGAGGACAGAGGAGACTCTTAAAAAAGATGTTACAGGTCTGTGAGAGCCAGATATCTTGTTTGTAGGTGACCAAATACTTATTTTACCGAGGAATTTACCAATGAATTCATTAGAAATCCTACAATGTGATTTCCTGTATTCTTCCCCCCATTCTGTCTGCAGAAATGTTAAAACATCCATTGTCACAAAGGGGTTAAATACCTATGCCACAATGGCATCGTTTAGCCTCTCACAAAGCCATCCAGGTGAAACGCGCGTTGGGCTGCTTCCTCCACCTTCTTTACATCGGCTTATTCTGGTTTATTTAGTTACTTACCTTTTGCTGCCACTTTGTTAGAGTTTTGTTTCTTAAGACTTTTCACAACCCAGCACTGATGCACAGGTCGATGTTCGGAAGTAGATTCACTACTTAGGAATACTTCAAGTCAATTTATTATTTGGAATTATTAGTTCACTGTGAGTAGCCAATTGTAGGCTCGGTGTGTGCTTTTTAACTTTGTTGTTTAATACTTTTGGGTGACTTATGATAATTTAGCCTAAATTGTTACCAGATGCATTTAGCCACATACAAATTACCTTCCTTTGTGTGTCTCCTTCCTTGTCTCATAGATTTGTGGAGAGATTTTACATTAATTCATTTATTTTATTACAGATTCAGTTGGATTTTTTTATGATGTTTTTTTTTTCACGTTGATTTATAAAATTCTCAGTTTTAATAGGAGTGGATGCGTAATAGTAAACCACTTGTAGCAGTTATGCTTATTTAAATATAGTAAATAATTTTAAATGTATTATAATAAAGTATATATATATATATATATATATATATATATATATATATATATATATATATTACTATTTCCATTTATTTGAGTTATTCAGGTAATGTATCCACAGTGCCACCTAGTGAGCTTGGGCTCCTTAACTTAAATATTAATAGATGAAGATTGCAATTATGAATGAAGGATGATGATGATGATGATTATTAATACCCAAACTATTTATGATCATTTTTATCAGGTCCATCTTTACCATTTATTTTCTTAAGTCATTTTGTTATGTACTGTTTACCCTTTGCACAGCATTGCAGAATATGCTGGTGCTATATAAATCAAATATGAATTATTGTTATTTTTATGCAACATAATATATGGCATATTAAAAGGTTATTGTCTGTATCATATTGCATTGTAAAAAAATTTAGGGATATTATCTCTACTAATAATGTTTTTAAAGAAAATATATGGTTGTTTGCATCGGGCTGTAGATGTGTTTTTCACTAGAAATGCAATTTCTTTTTTACTGCTATAATTATTTTATACTGAAATATAAGTGAAAAATCAATAAAGTCAGATTGCAATGTACAGATGAACTTGCTGTCTCCAATATTTGTAGATGTGATGCATTTTCCCATGGGCCAGCCCACCACACAATGGAGTTTATTTACTAAAATTATATTTGGCAGGGAGTGTTGCAGAAGAATTGTTGTTTAAATGCTCTCACTTCACTATTCAATATAAAACTCATGAACACATGACATATCACATTGTATCATGATTTATTCAACAAAAATAAAGCCAGGCTGGAGAAGCCATCTGTGAAGAAAACTACGTACATCCTTACTGCTTCCATATGGATTAAGATCCTAAGTAGCAGACAGGTGCTGCTAATAAATGTTCTTGATTAATTGGTCATCAGCAAGTGTGACCACCACTATAAAAGTGGAAGTTTTATCAGTTTGCTGGTCTGGAGCATTCAGGTGTGTGTTAATACAATGCCAAGGAGGAAATACATCAACAATGACCTTAGAGAAACAATTAATCTTGGAAAGGTTATAAGGTTATTTGGGCTTATTTTGTAGTCACAGGTCCTTGGAACCCTGCAGTCATTGAGTCGACCATGAACTCCAATACCAAAGTATTCTAGAGTCAAATGTGAGGCCATCTGTCCAACAGCTAAAGCTTGGAAGAAATCCGATCATGCAATAGGACAATGATCCAAAGCACACCAGCAAATCTACAACAGAATGGCTGGCTGAAAAAGAAAAGAATCGAGATGTTGCGATGGCCCAGTTTAAGTCCAGTCCTCAGCCCAATTGAAATGCTGCGGCAGGACCTTAAGAGAGCTGTGCATAAACAAATGCCCGCAAATCTCAATTAACTGAAGCAACATTGTAAAGAAGATTGAGCCAAAACTCCTCAATACGAGAGACAGGAAAAGTCATACAGAAAACTATTGCTCCAAGTCATTGCTGCTAAATGTGGTTCTACAAGCTATTGAATCATAAGGTGTATAGTTTCTCCATTTTGGCTTTATTTTTGTTGAATAAATCATGGTGTAATATGTCATGTGGTGTTCATCTGAGGTTGTACTTACCTTAATTCTAGACCTGCAAAGGAACAGTCAATTGTCATGTTCTGATATGTAGAACCATAGAATTAAGATGTGGAGGTTGTACTTTCTTGTTCACGCAACTGTAGTACAGCTCAATGGGTGAGAGAAGAAATCCTACTGATTAAACAATACATTATGCAAGCACAATTAAACTCTTTCTGGATCAGAGGGGTTGAACATCAACAATGTATAATGAAGTCAAGGAACTGAATCCTCAAATGTCATAGGTCATATTAGTGGTGTACTACTCCCAAGCGATAAAATGAAAGGACAACAATAAAAGAAATAGCACTCTGATTAGCCTAAATATAGATGACTAAAAAAATATTTTTCTAAATTAAAATTGCTGTTAAAGAATTAAAGTTCTATAGCACATTGAAAATACAGTCATTTTAATTAGTTATTTAATTGTTATATTTGCACCACCTAATGGCTATATTTGTAGCAATTAGCTCCTGTGAGTTGCAGTTGCTAATGAAATATGTATACATAAAATAAAACACATCTATGTCACCATGGACATGTCTACAAACAATCATGCTGTGAATTCAAAACACTCAATGGACCTGAAGAATTATTATTATCAGGGGTATTTTTATTAAGGTATGCCACTTTTTTATTTGTATCCCTCTATTATCAGGGTTTCATTGGATATACAGTGCCCTACACTGATATGGACAACCTTGGTAAATATGAGCAAAGAAAAGTCTTTATTGTTCAACCGTTTGATCTTTTTCTTAAAAAATATACAAACTTTAAATCAAAACCTTTGTACTAGAGGATTGCGGGATTGGACACACATGTTATAGGAGCGGGCGGGATTGGACACACATGTTATAGGAGAGAGAGGCGGGATTGGACACACATGTTATAGAGAGGGCGGGATGGACACACTGTTATAAGGAGAGGGCGGGATTGACACACATGTTATAGGAGGGCGGCGGATTGGACACACATGTTATAGGAGCGGGCGGGATTGGACACACATGTTATAGGAGAGGGCGGGATTGGACACACATGTTATAGGAGCGGGCGGGATTGGACACACATGTTATAGGAGCGGGCGGGATTGGACACACATGTTGCTGGAGCAGGTGAGAGTGGAACACACATGTTGTGGGAACGGCTTGTCTCTATGCACAACACATAGGGCAAGAGGAGAAGCTGCCCTAGGAGCCATACGGCAAGGGATGCTCATTAGCCACCTGGCCTCCAGATGCTAAAAGCCTTAGTTACTGCTCTGGCTGTGTGATATTTATTTGCTTTTCACAAACAGCTATGAGCTGCGCATAATTCATAACCAAGTTACTTTTGTGCGACAAATATGGTTTGTAAAATCAAAGCAAACTACAGACCGGAAAACTACAATGTGTGTTAAAAAGAAACATTTGTGTTTTGGGGTGTTTTGGAACTTAAAGGTAAATTATCTTGATCATAGTTTTCTTAAATTGTATCATTCCAACAAACTGGACATATGTTTTTTAACACTAGAATGTTCATTATTTAAATGGAATGGTGAAATATCCCTCCAGTTTCCTTTTCCCTTATATTCCTTCTCGCTACCTCTCCCTCTTCTATCTCCTTTTTGTTCTCTCTTTTCCCCTGTTTTCTTCCTCTTCCCTACCTCTCTTTTTCTCTTTTTTACTCTCGCTTTTTGTTCTCTCTCTCTACCATCTTTCTTTTCTCCCTCCACCTCCTTCTGTTTCCCCTGCTCATTCTCTCCCTTTTCTTTACCTCCACCTCTGTCCCTCCTTTTCTGTCTCTTCTGATCATTTGCTTTCCAATCATCCCCACCTCTCTGTAAACATCACAACATCCACCCCATCCCATGTCCGTCTTCCTCCCACTCTATACCCAACAGAATAAGGAAATACGCTAGAAAACACTTGTCACATTAGGACTTGAAACTCTGAGCAGGACAGGGACTGATCATTGTGCAGCAAGTGACATCGGTGGTAGAAGGGAAAGCAGACATCTGCTGTTTTATCTATTATCTGCCGGGGCCATACAACTAGTATAAAAGTAGGTTGCCCGCCAACAGGGGATCCCATGGCAGCGACATGGTATAGTTTGCTACTGGCGAAAATAACTAATGTCAATATGTTTCTGTGTAATGTAAAGTTATTTAATTCCTTTCTTTAAATAGAATATCTGGATTATAAACAATTATATCACCGAATAGACCAAAAAAACCCCCAGAATATAGAGTAATTGCAAGTGGCACATAACATGGCACCTGTGTATTTCCTTGACTGGCTGAACAGAGAATTGCTGACAAGTTAAGAATGAGTCAGCTATGAGCAGATTTTGTTCAAGGGAGAATGCAATGGATAAAAGCCAAATGTGAGCATGATTGGTGGTAGTAAAGAGATGAAAAAAGCCAAAATGTAGGTCAACTTAAGCTACAAAAAATGAAAATGTTGACCTAAGGACATTACTATTTGGTAGGCGCGGGAGACGTAACTTTGATAAATCATTCAGTTCACTTTCTAGATAAAAGCTACTTTTTTAAAACAAGAAGTGTATTTCAGGTGAAGGAAATATGGCAATAAATGGAATACAAATGTATCTATAATAATAATAATAATAAATGATAAAAGATCCTGCACTAGTAGCGCAGCTGCTCACACTGTGTGCACCATTTAGGCAGAGCTGTTAGCCCATGGCAAGCCTCAGCAGTCTCACAGGGGTCTCCCCCAGCCCTAAAAATCTGGCCATTAAGGCGACACAAACATCTCCAATCTACAAGGTTATACTGAAGTTTGCCTTACTTTCCTCTGTAAACTACAAGGTTATACTGAAGTTTGCCTTACTTTCCTCTGTAAACATTAACTACTTATAAACAACTAGTTAATCTCTTGCCAACAATAGAAGTATTTCAATATGACTGATCCGGTAACAAGTTACAGTGAGGCGGTCAATACTTCTGATATTGCTTTACATTTCTATGTAAATAGAATGAAAACAATTGGATAATTACACAATGCAAATAAAATATTTATCTGAGATGAATATAAGCATTTGAAATGGAGTAGGGACTTCTACTACACTTCATTCTACATTTGTAGCAAGCAGTTGAATTTAATACTTTTTTGATCTGGTAATACATAGAAACATGAAATTTGACAGCAGATGAGAACCATTAAGCCCATCTAGTCTGCACATTTTTGTGGATGTAAAGGCTCAGACCATAATCAGTAGACTTGTACATTCAGATTCAAAAGAACTGAAGGGGCCAGACCCCCCCCCCCCCAAGGAATTGGATGAAAACATAGAAAAAAACCTCAAATTCATACGAATGTTTCCCTACCTTCTCTGCCAACCACGTGAATAAAAATTCTTAATTAAAAATGCCCCTGAATTTGCAGCAGAACCCAATAGGCAGGGAACAAAACTCATTACCCAAAAATGAATGGACTAAAACCAAAATCTATAGTGACAGAACCACCTCATCCTTTCTACCACTAATACCTCTAGCTATACAGCCCAGCACCCTGTTTGCATTTTCCAACGCTTTATTACATTGGTACATTTAAACATTTAGAAACATTTACGCGCAAGCCCCCTGACAGAACAGTGCCCCCCAATACCTTGGGAAGTGCATTATTTATATTTATTAAACATTAAACTGAATCTGCCACACTTGATCATAATCAATAATAGTTTTAGAAAAACAGTGGGAATAACTTATAGCTTTAAAAGATATAGGGTCACCTATTTTTTAGGTGACCCTATATAATTATATTTATTATTATAATAACTTTAATTTCTGTTATATTTATTTTGTATTAATTGCAAAACTCCACAGTAAAGCCCAGGTATAAGAGTCTTTTGTAATGATAAACAAGCATTCCTCTTTTCTCCCACAAAATATCAATTTAGCCAAGAAGCATTTCCTGGAGAAGAAGCTGTATCTCCCGGGAGCTTGAGGCAAGGTTGGTGTGAAACATGTGAAACCGCAGAGATAACCGCAGATAAATAATATTTTAAAAACTTGAGCTTGGTCCATTGTTGGTAATTGGACTGCTATACAGGTTGGACAGAGGCTAATATCAGGATATAGGAGGTATGTTACAACATCCTTCTTGTCATTGCTCTGATTTTATATGCCCAGTAATCATTATTGAATATTATTGAAATTTAAAAAAAGAATCAACAATGAAGTGGAAAGCACTGTCCGCATTAATGTCAATCATTATTATATCAACGATAATAATAAAGTTACGACTTGCTAATTAAAATATTCTGATGCTCTGTTTACTAAATGGTTCAAAAAACTTATTAGATGCTGCCATCTAGTGGCAATTATCTATAGATCTATTTAAAGGGCATTGTAGCAAAAATGTCAAGTTCAAAGAAGTACAGGTTTATCAACGGGTACCACTTTATTAATATCTTTATTCATATCTTTTGACATACCACAGGGCAGAGAAGAGGCAAAGTTTAGCCTGGGTGGCTATGTTTCACAGTAGTAAAAAAGACAAAACAGAATCAGACAACTCATTTATTCTCTATCCAGTCTTGTTCAAACAGATTTACCAACAGTAAATTCATATGAAACCAATAAAAAGCACCAAAAGGGTCCAAACATGTAGGTATGTTATTTTACACAATCTTAAATATTTTAATATCCTTTCCAGCACATAAAAGGCATGCTGAAGCTTTTATGGCAGATAAAAGGATAAAACATATGTGCTGCAAACTAAAAATGCTTTTAAAATAGACATTGTTATTTTTAGAATTTGACAAAAATTCTGAATCAAATTAATATTTGGTGTGACCACTAGACTTGTGTATTTGGATTTGTACGAATTGAACATTTAACAAAATTTGCTGATTTTGTAAATCTGTATGAAAACGAGGTCAGACCCCCACAAAATGGATGAAAATTACGCAAAAAACTTTTTTTTTTAAATCCGTGGGCTCTTTCACTCCCACTCTCTGGATGTCTCCCTATCTTCTCTGCTGACCACTCCTGCAGCACTATTGTTGTGCCTTGCATCTTCTTGTTCTCTTTTCTCTCTTCTTCTCTCTTTCTTTGTCCGCATTTCCGCAGACACATTGTGCTTACTTCCGTAAAGTCATAACTCCGACATGAAAACAAGGCCAAGTGTCAGGACCCCGACAAGGGAGTCATAGAGGAGCCCAGATGCAGGGGGTCTGTACCACATGATATTGGACGGGAAGGTACAGACAAAGAGAAAACACACAGGATAGATAGGCTGGATAAATAGGAAAAGGACCTGGGAGGACAGGTAAATGCAAACAGGACTGGTTTACACACAGGAGACAATGCACAGACAAAGGCAGGAGTCTCACGGCAGGGTACAAGACTTCAGATAGAAACCTTGCTACAGATAGGATACAGATTTTGGACATGGATCTTGCAACAGATAGGATATGGCTCTTGAATTGGATAGGGTACAGATCTTGGAGCGGATAGGGTACAAATCTTCATGAGAATAGGGTACAGATTTCAGAGCAGACAGGGAATATGGCACAGGCAGATACTTCTCCATGATGGAATTCCATCGGTGGCGAGGGGGCATCTGCATGGCAAATAGGAAAGAAGAAATAAATCGAAAGTGGGCATGACAGAATTTAATTGAGAAGGAGGATCAAAGAGAAAAGTGAGAGTAAAGAGAAATGGAAGATATAAAGAGAAGTGGGAGAGAATAAGACAAAAAGGAGTGCTAAGAATGGGAAGGATTAAACAGAAGAGGAAAGAAAAAGGGGAGAGGTAGCAGAAAAAATGCAAAGATCAAAAGGAAAGAAGATAATCAGAAAGAGGAGAGAAATGGTAAGATAAGAAAGAGGAGAGGAGAGAAGCAGATAAGCAGAAAGGAGAGAAACCTGAGATAACAAGAGAAGGAGAGATAAAGAGAGAGACTGGAGGTAAAGAGAACATAGAGAGAAAAAAGATGAGCGATAAAGAGAAATAGGGGGGGGGCGGAATGAAGGAAGTGCTCATCCATTCTACAATAAGTATGACCCACACTGAAAACTATTACCCAAAATGGTTATTGGCTAATACCTTATATCTGCAGCTCATAAAATGTACAGAAATATAGTGGAATAAACTACCAACTCATATTGCTTAATTATATTGTGTAGATAAGAGACTTGTGCATTCATGATGGAATGACGGAATAAAAAGGCGAACTCTTAATAATCTTCAAGGAGATGAACAGAAACAATTGTAAAAAA